>JANPWX010000168.1:316424-546313 GCA_024734555.1 Trochalopteron elliotii
ATAATCTTGTTATCAAGAGTAGTGTCCTTTGGGGAGAAAATATCTGGTGTTAAAATAGACTAATATGTATATATCTATATCTATATATATATATATAATATTGTCAACTGCCACTGATTTCTACTACTGTTTTAATGTAATATTTTTGTGGGTTTTGTAAAAAATACCCATATGTATTTGTTATTTTGGGAATGACCCTAATTACTCTTTTGACAGTTTGACATCCTTTCTGTATATGTTGGATGGAACGTCATTTATGCATTGTCTCTGGATTGCTTTTCAAACACAGATCCTAAGGCCAAGGATTCCTACTCCAGAGAATACAAGCTCATTGATATCTCAAACAGTGTCTTTATGTACAAGTCAGTTGTTTCTTCTGACTTAATACTGAAATGTTAAAGCTGCTCTGGCCCATGTTCCTGGGCAAAAGTTGTGTCTTCTACCAGTTCCCAACCCACTCTTTGTCATGCTCACAGGATAATAATCAGATATTACCAGTATGACACTTCCCCCTAGAAAAAGGAAAGGCATTCATGTGTAAATATTGAATTTTTACTATTTTAAATATTTGTGTGATAGCATCCAGAACTTCATTCCTGTAACCTTAATGAAGGCCTGTATGATCTCTATGGCTTCAGGTGCACCAGTGCTACATAAAACCTGCTTTAATTATGCCTATTACGTGTAAAAAGTTTTCTTTTATGTCTTTCTATCTCTTGCATTTAAGCAACATGGTGCAGAGATTTTTTTTCTTCTCTGGAGAAAGTGTTCTGGAAAGACAGTACTTGGAAAGTAAGAGTTAATTTTTACTTCTTTAAAATTATGGCTTTTATTTTTTTTACTTTCAAATTTTTAATTTTTCAGTATTTTAAGGTCTAGTGTCCCAGTTCTTGGCCCTGAACTTTGAACCTAGACATAACTAGTTAGTACTGCTAGAAAGGTTTTACAGGAGCCCTGATTAAAGGATTTTGATAAAGTAATTCAAATACTAGTTAGGTTAATTTCTTTCTTTGACCTGTGTTTGTTGCTTCTTAGCATTATGGAATTTAGAAATCATCATACAAGCATTATCACTCATCTAAAAACTGGAGCCAGATTTTTTTCTATTTGCTTTTGAAGAGATTCTAGTGTTAATTTTCTGAACTGTTTGCAAAGCTGCATAGTATTTTGATTTATTTTGTTTGGTTTATTTTACATTTATTGCCAAATGTCATGTTCATAAAATGCAAAATGCTACAATGTAGTGTCTCTGGAAATTCTCTTGGCGTGTTCCATCTAAATTGCTTTAAACAACTCTATCTGATTGCCGTTTTTAAAAAGAACTGAATAATTACTATCCTGAATTCCCACAATATATGCAGGTTTGCTGGAGAGAGGAGCAGATAAAGCATATGTTTACATGACTTCAACAATAAATGGTCTCCCTATACATTTTGCAAATAGTGATTGTAATTTCATGTTAATAAGATGCAGGGAAATGTGCTGAAGGAACAGTGCTTTGCTGCTTTTGTCACAGTTTCATCAAACTGATTTTGTCAGCACTGGAGCATAACCCTTGCCACATCAGCTTGAGTGCTCATTAGGCAGCCGATTTGTCTGAATCCTCATTAATTTGATTAACTCATTTACTTATGGATGATGACATGTTATGTGGTACAGGAGTGGTGGTTAGACACTGGAATCAAGACTCTCGTTGACTTTGTTAGTATTCAGTTGTTCATTTGTTTCTGCAATAAACTGCTGCATTCGAGCGCTACAGCAACAGTAATTTACATTTTGTAGAAGTGTGGCATCAGCTGAAGGGTTGAAGTTACATTGTGTAAACTTGCACCTCTGTCAGTCAACTGAAGACAGCAGTTTAGGAGCTTTGTAGGTTTATAGCCTGCTCCAATTCCCTATTTGTTTCACTTGGGTACTGGACTTTCTCATAAGGACCTAAACAGCTCTCTTGAACATCTGGTTTAATGTAAATTAAATAACAAAAGGGAAACAAGTAGAAAACATCCTCAGCTAGCACATTCAGAAGGGAGATGTTGTTAAGCAGGGATACTTAAAGCACTTTCCTGAAAGATAGCTTCAGAAAAATGGAAAAAAAAATCAGTCAATGATTTAGATCAAATTCCATGTTTTCACAGTTTAGAAATTTGTATTTTTACAGTTTGATATGTTGATATGCCTTTAAGGTGCTGACTGTGTGCTGGTTTGGGATGCCAGCCACTATTTTGGTGGTCATATGTGAAACTAGAAAGGAAAAATTAAGCACGGAGTGTTTAGCCAAAAAGAAAGTATTTTGGTTGAATTAAGTGACTCTGCATTTGAGTGGATGAAAATCATATTAACTCATCTGTGTAATTTTTAGTTGAGATCAAATTCAGTTTGGGATAGCTCAAGAAACAGTGGAGTATTTCAAACTTTGTGAAAATTAAGAAGCCTGAATTCTTGAGCGGCCAAATCATTTATTTTGGTGAGAATTGGATTTGCAATTCCAGGGCTGAATGTGCCATGAACACAAAGTGGTGTGAAGATTCCCTATGCTTTTATGAAGCACAATGCTTTTTGTATTTTTTTTTTTGTATTTTTTATGGGGGTGCAAAACAAGCCTCCTCCTGGGTTGTTGTCAGTATTGGGCAACCACAGTTTGCAAACACAGACCTGAAATCTCTCTAAATGCAGGACCAGAAGCAACAGTTGGCTACATGTTGGCCAAACTACAAGGAAATAAAACCCAATATGCTTTCAAAGATGAAAGAAGAAATTTGCAACATGGAACTAGCAACTTAGTGCTAACTTAGTCTATGTTAGTGAGTCAGACTGAAACCATTCCATCTCCTTCACCCGTACATTATTGCCCTTCTCCCTGCCCTAGGTGACTTTCTATCTGAATACCTGTGGAGCTCCAGCTTTACCCCATGGCCTCAGACATAGTCCTTGGAGAAAGGAGGGATTGGAGTAGCAGTAAGAAGTGACTGGGGATGGATGAGGTGCAGTGTTTGCAGGGCAGCCACCTGCAAAAATCCTGGTGAAACTGCAGGTTGAATGGAAGGTGGTAGAGCAGGAGAGAGGAAATAGTGTTGGAATTGTTTGGGAAATAAAGCAGGCTTTAAATGGACAAGAGAGTCAGGAAGAAAGGTAGGCCATTGAGGCACTGTAAAAATGATTTTACAACTTACTGTAAGTTAACTAGAGCTGTGTTTGTGCTTTGCTTTAAAGTAAAGGATAGTAGTTAGTGCATTTTTAAAAATCATTAATGTGCATTTATATATACACTGCAACACTAACTACTGCAAGCTTTTTTGATAATAAAAAATACTGTTTCCCCTGTTCAATCTTCTTGGCCTAAAGTTAGGATTGATGATATTCTTAGGCTTCTTGTAAGGCTAATACTAAGTTAATAATAAGTTTCTGTAGAATTGAAATGAGACCAACCCTGGGAAAGTACCCTGTCATTTTAACAATTGTACAATACTTGTGGTTGCATCTGTTTATTTGGATATGCAGTCCTACTGCGTCAGTCAGACCAGTCTTGTTTCATTGAGAAGGTGAACAAGCTGCAGGAGATCTTGCATCCTTTCTGTAAAAGAGATTACTGTCACGGAATTAAACAGAGCTTGAATTTCACCCACTGTTTTATTTTTTTGAAGGAAACAGCTCCAAACACATCATATTTGGAAATTTCTTTATACTAGATGGGCTCTTTTAGAAATGTCTTTTATTTTAGTTTACTAATATATGCCTGTATTTGGAATGATGGGGACAGTTTATGGAAACAAGCTCTTTGACTCTTACTTCAATTTTGTAGAATCATATGATAGAATATTTGCAAAGTGCATATGGAACACAGGTAATATTCAAACAGAAGGCTGGTGATCAGAGTTAAATTACTGGGCTCTAAATTTTTCTACATCCACCTCTTTCCCTTCTTCACTTGCTCTGACAGTTACAGACCGTTTCACTAATAGGGCTTGCATTTGAAGATAAGCTTGCATGTAAACAAATTAACTTTTCTTAAATGGAGAGCCATTTCATGTGCAATAATATACCAATTCATAAACTATCAGAAGCATATTTTTAAAAAAAGAAAAAGATAAATGACCCATTGTATAACACTTACTATTAGGCAGACTAGATGTCCCTGTGTTCTGGGAGATAAGGCTCTTGTATTATTACACCCTAATAAAATGAGTTAATGTTTTAGTATCAGAGATAAAAGGACAGTTGGATATATTTAATAACCAAACTGAGAAACACTTAATTTTAGTTGTCTGTAGCAATATAACACAAATTCCCCTGTAAAACAAATTGCACTTTTGGAATATACTTTAATGTGCATTCGACAAAGGAGAAAATGAGGTGATTGAAGTTCAATTTGTAGCATGTTATTAACCATTTCCGCTTGACTAGATGCGTAAAAGGATAATGGATGAGGGTTTTATTATTGCCTTTCTGCTAAAATGAAGTGGTGTAAAAGATAAGGTGATGAGATTAATGAACATAAGGAAAAGGCGTAATCCATCAAACTCCAACAGGGTGATGAGATGACAGTACTTAAGATTTGCAAGGATACATGTTTTTAAAAGTGGATTTTATCAACACCGACATTTTGTTTGGGTGGAATGCTAAGAAGCAGATACTTCCCAATTTTAGTTATTTTTTGGTGGGTTCAATTGCTACTGTACTGTATTCAGTATTGCTACTGAAGCTCCAGCAATTAAAGTAACAAATTGTTACATTAAGTTGTTACATATATTGTTACATTTGAAATTCATATTAAAGCCCCCTATATGGTTATTAAAGGAGGATAAGCAAATACAACTTTTGTCAAGCAGGAAGGATGTTTTATTGATCAGTTTATCAGTTCTTCACTGGTGCTCCTAGATGTGTCTGGATGAGTTATTTTTAGTCTGCACTGCTGCCTCAAGTTTTGCATCCTAGTCATTTCAGCATTTCAGTCACTGTTTTCGTGTGCTCAAGAAAGAGTGAGAAATGCTTTCCTTGCCCTGTAATAAGTTCTCAAACATGGAACTCCACAAGATTTCGACTTCCAGCTCCTCAAATAGAAAATTGATTATCTTGTAGTGATAAATCTACTAGTTTCTAGCTGTAAATGTGTTCCTCTTTGTAGGGTGAGATATTCTGTACTTCAGATCTCAAATCTTCTTTGGTCTAACACATCTTAAAATTGTTACCCACTTGAATATCTATAATGCTAGCATGTTATGGGAAGAATTGATTACATGTGTTTTACTTGTAAGTATTTCAGCTGGAGAAAGCCCTAAAGGTAGATCTTCTGCCTTAATTTTTTTTTTTTTAAGAAAGAAAGAACATTGAGGTCCACACCAAAAAAACACTTAAGAGCTGCAAACCCCACTGGAAAATCAATTTTTTTCTAATGCCTTCAATTTCTTGCCGCTTTTATAAAACTGTACACCTCTTTCAAAAAGTGGAGCTGACTAGGAGGGCAGCTGCCATCAAGTTAGGGTCTTTTCCCTACTTGAAAAAAGACTTGAGAAGGGCTCCCACATCGTTCTTTCAAATGTGGTAAATTTATTTGATAAGAGTTGCCTATTAAAAGGCCGCCTTAAGTTAGTTTTGTAAATGAAACATGCACGAGCAGGATAAATTGCTGTATTTTTGCAAGGAACTTAGTTCTTGGCAGCACTTAGGCCAGGATGGATAGGATATTGCTATGGGGTTAGGATTTTCTAAAGAGAAGGAGTTGAAAATACTTTTCCCTCTTGACTTCAGCATTTATGAAACACTGTTAGGTATTGGCTGGAAATTGGGGCTTTGTCAATACTCCCACATTAGACTTGGCTTTTTCTGGCTCTTAGGAAAACTTCCAGTTGTGCAAAACAGCATCGTGGGTTTGAAAGATAAATGCATAACACAGCCCAGATTAAAATTCTTCACAAGAGCTAATATTTTCACATAGACTTACTGCCCTCTCTCCGCCTGTCATCTGCAGAATTCTTTGATAGTCTTATTTTTTATTGGGCCCCCAGGAGTAGCAAATTTTAGATTTAATACCCCAGGGGGAATGGCAAGGCAAATCATGTTGTTGGATCAATTGTTCAGCTATCCCCAGACTGCTGTCTGTGGATCTGTTACACTTGAATCACATTTTCAAGCCTTTCTTATCAATCATTTGGACTAGAAATGCAGTTTAATTTTCTATTGCATTTTTAAGCTGAAATAAAGGTTATGTTCTTGTTCTGTTACCCCAGAATCATAGATGTGGTTGTAGACCTCACATAAAGGGTCTTTGCTTGTAGGAATGCTTTAAAGCTGAATTTATATTACTTTAGTTTAGTATGTACTAAGATGAATATCAGCAGTTGTTGTATAAAACTTCCCCTTCACATGGCTTTTTTTTTTTTTTTCTTTAAAAACATGGGGTAAGTTTTAACTGGACAAATTGTTTCTATGGGTGATCTTAAGGGGTTCTCCCTTGCAGTCACAGGCCATAACAAAACCTTGGTCAGTGACAGATTTTGGTCAGTTGTTTCATCTGAGAAATGAATCTACTTTTATGGGAATATAAGACAAATGTAAGAATCCAGATACAAAATATGAAGTATACTCATGTGGGACTTTGTTATAAAAGAAGTACATAGAAGACATGTCCTTCGATAACTAAGAACAATTTCTCTATTTTTTTGTCACATCTGTATTTGGCTTTGGTTTACAGTAAATGTACTTGCAGTGGGTGGAGAAGGGCTTGAGCAGGGAAGGGTTTTATAGCAGTTCTGTGCTATCTTCTTTCCCAGCTTCTGAGGGCAAGAGGGAAGCTTTGTTTGGTGTTTTATCCAGTCCTGGGCATCCCAAATGAGGCAAATGTACGTCAGCCCCTGCAGCTGCCCCACTCTACTGGAAGGGGATTTGGTTCCTGCAGCACTTGAGAGTCTCTGCAGCACAAAGGTGGCATTAAGCCATTTTTGCATCCACATCCCTTTACAAGGGGCACCTTCTGTGCCACACCTCTCACAAAACACAGCTCAGAGTCTTCTGATGTGAATGGCTGGCTTGCCAGCTCTGGAGTCTGACTTTTCTCCTTGCCTTCGAGAGGCACATCTGTTCTTCTGTGTATGGGCTTGCTTCCCATTAATGAGCTGATCAGATGCAATCTTTCCTGATGACTGGTATTTGAGCTTCCTGCCAGATGTGTGGGGGAGGTTTTGTTTTTGTTTTGTTTCTGATGAAGGGATATGAAAGTCATCTTACAGGTCACTGATTTTTAAAAAAATCCCTTTTTTTTGGCATTAAAACTTACTTTTTCATTGCCCATTTGCTTTCTGCTCCTCCTTCTGCAAGATCAGATGGAAACAGCAGACACTGGACAGCTGCCAGTGTTGCAGGTGTAGTGGCTCCTTCTTGGTTGCAGTTGCTGCTTCCCCTTGCACGTGTTCTGACTGGAGAGATCTTTGCTGGATACACAGAGAAGCAGCCCATGGGAGAAGTCATATCCTGAAAGTGGTGAAATAGGCAGGTGCAGGGCACAGCAGTGGCAATCTGACATGACTATTCTCATTTGCTGTTCCAAATACAAATTTGAAGAGACATTTACAGCAAACATGAGCCTTATTTTCCTACAACACAGGCTCCCCAGGCCAGTGGTCACAGCACCAGCCTGACAGAGCTCAAGAAGTGTTTAGACAACACTCTCAGGCACAGGGTGTGACTCTTGGGCATATCCTGTGCTGAGTTGGGAATTGGACTTCAGTGGTCCTTGTGGGTCTCTTCCAACTCAGGATATTCTGTGATTCAAAAAAACCCCCCACAAAACACAAAACCAAACCAAACCAACCAACCAACCAAAAAAAACCCAAACAACCCCCCCAAAAAACCCCAAACCAAAATAAAAAAACCCCACAATGTCTAAATACCTTTAAGAGACAGCAAAACTGAGATAGTTCCTGCATTGTTTTCTGTGCCCTGCCTTTGAGATTCTTACATTTCACCATATATAGTAAGTAATACTGCTGTGGATATGAGCTGCTGTGAGTCTGGCAATTGTCCTAATTTTCAGACTCTGAACTTGTTAAAGATCAACCAATAGTCTGATAAAGACTATCCTCCAAGACTTATCTGCACTAGGCATTTTATGAAAGGAGAGGAACCAACCAGACTTTAAACTTAAAAAACCTTAAGAAAAACCCAAATCTACAACCTTTTTGTCATTATATTAAAAAAAAAAATTCTGCTTGATTCCTTTTCACTATTTTTTGGCGCTTCCATCTTTGAACAAGGGAAAGCTTTTTAGGGCTTGTTTTGAAATCCTTTTTTTTTAAATTGCAGTAGCATTACAACATCATGGTATGGTTTTGAGCTACTAGTCCTATGTTGTCTTAGTTCTACTAGGAAACTTTCTGTATGATTTATATTTTTAAAATATGGATCATGGTCATACTTATCACCTCGAAAACATACAATTTTTTTTTCTTAATGGGAATACCAGATTCTAGGGAGTGTGCTAAAAACTTTTGAGGTTAAGATTTAAAAGAGTTTTTATTTTATAACCTCCTTTTCCAATAATAAAACATTTCCATAATGAATGCAATCTGAATTTGTATTTCTTTTTTTGTTAGCTCACAAGGAGATGGGAAGACAAATTAATCAGCTTTTGCAGAGTGAAAATTTGGAACATCTAAAGCTTCCTGTACTTTGTCTTTTAGTTTTCTGCATTAATAAACTTGAAGGTGAGCTAACTGACAAGGTAGCAACAGTTGTGGTGGTACAAAGTTATGCACCTGAGTAAGAGAGTTGTGAAGGACTTTTTTAAGCCGTCTAGACACCTTCTTCTCAGCTGGATAGATAAAATGATGCCAAAGGGAGTTTTCCCACCTAATTTTCCAAAGTTCTGTCTCACACAGGGTAACAATCATGGAATGCACCACTCCACCATTCATTACTACATAGTCTTAGTACTGACAATACTTTATTTCAGTATTTTGGATATAAATTCCACTCTTTAATATCATCAGCTTCTTTTGACAGCTTCTACACAGTGAGAAATCATTTCATGGAATTCTGCTCACTGATGCTTAAGTTCTCTTCTTGAGCTTGTGCAGGTAATGTCATTTTTTCAATGTATACAAAATGAAATCAAAACAAGCTTTTTTAGTATTTGCTCTGTGTCTATTTAACTGATGGAATTCATTGACACATGAAATCATGAAGTTGTATGATTTAATGCAGTCCACGAAGACTATGCTGAGTTATTTCTAAATGATTGAAAGATTCTTGGTTATGATTTCTTGTCTGTATCATTTTACATGCCAGGTATATGAAGTCTGTATATATATGAACATCAGTGCTGTAGCCAATAGCATAAATAGGTAGCCCTGGTAGAGGAAGAAATGTGCCTTACTCCAGGTGCTGTAAACATCTGTATAAGCTTTTTGAATCTACCTCTTGAGGAGCAGATCCAACTAACTCTTAAATCAGAATGTAACTAAATCCAAGATATCAGTCAACTCCTGCAAGAATCTGTGAATTCCTGCAATTCTTGCTCCTTTTTATTGTAAATAAGCCTGCTGTCGTATTTTCCAAACACAGGTATAACTTTATGTCCTTACTCTTGCAGGGCTTGAACAGTCACCCAAACCTATATTAATTTTCCACTTTTTGAACTCCCACTATCTGAGGCTGCCTAATTTACCATGCATAACTGTCTTTAGCAATCGGATGTTTCTGTTCTTTGGGTTAATTAAATGTTGTCCAATAGTGGTAATGAAGCCCTGCTTTCTAAAGCCAGCAGGGTTAATAAAGAGGGGGAAAAAAATTGTTTATGAGACTCAGTTGAAAGAAGTAAGAGAATTGGTACTAAGTTTGCTAACACTGTATGCAGATCTATTAGTCTGCTAGAGGTGTTTAGAACCAAGTAATCAAGTCAGACAAGTTCTGAAATACAGGCTCCCTCAGTAATTTTATTTCCAACTTAGACTGGGATAATCAGGAAGAAGGTTACCCGTAGTTAGTAGAAGACCACTTTCAGAAAATTTACATTGCGTGCATTTTTCACACTGAAATATGGCTTTAGTAACAGGATAAAGGGAGAATATATAGTTGTGCATTCCTCTATTTTAATAATCTGGGAAGTATTTTTCATGCCATCATATATGTAGTGATTTGTGGTCTACGACAGTTAGACTTCATTCTTATTATTCCTATTATTTCCAAGCACATGGTGTTTTTATTTCTTCATTGTGTAGAGAGAAATGATTTCAAAACTGAATAGATCTAGAAACAGAACTAAATCCTAACAAAAGATTAAACTACTTACAGGTCCAGGGGCCTTAAGGTATTTGAGGCTAATACAAACAGCATAATGCGAAATAGGAATTTCAGTTTGTGGTAAATCTGTCCGTCCCCAGCAGCTTCAGATAAAATAATTCTATCCTTCTCGAGCACATCAACTTGCTAGTCGGTGGTTCATGTATCAAAGAGCGTTCTGTGAAAATATCAATATCATTGGTTAATATAAATGAAATTAATTTTTAAAGCTGGGCTAAAGGTTGACACCTGAAAAATTGCATTACTTTGCAGAAGAGAAATTTCTGTCTTCCAGTGAAATTTCAGGTCATAAGGGCAAGTAATTTTCACAATCTTCAATGGGAACCAGTGAAATATGAACTTCATTGTCACCTAGCCCCAAAGCGATAAGATAAAATGAGCTGATACATCATTTGCTGTGGTTTTATCATCTCCTTCAGTAATTGGAAGAGAAAACATAAGAGTCCTTTACCACCCCCCTCCCCAGTCCCTTCACCACCCACACCCAGGCATAACCCATTTTGCTCTGATCAATACAAAGGTCACCGAGTATTTATTTATTTATTTAATTTTTTTTTTATGCCGGGTAAAACTGTCTAGTGGAACATTAAAGTAATGAATATGTTTAATTGAGTTTGTCACCCATGAAAATGCTGAACAGGATTGTGTAACAGACTGTGCACGCTCACAGGGGGACCAGTTGGGGAGGCTGCTGCTCGTTGCCTGTGAATTTCATTGGCTGATTTTGTAAATATCTGAGACTTAAAGTGAACATCTTATTTGTTGTGTCCTTGAGGAATCGAAAATAAACCGATAAAAAATTGTGATTTATTAAAGAGCATGTTGATATTTAAGATTATGAACAGTCTGATCTAATTCCCTGTTAATTCAGTTGTACTTAAATGTTTTTAAACAAAGAGCAGAGTAAGATCCTTTCACTGTGAATCCTGCAGCCAGGAAGTAAATAATATCTGGACAGTAGGATCCAAGGATCCTCAGTTGCAAGGCTGAGGTTAAGGTGGAAATCCAGGTTTCTTGTGAACTGAGTGTCAGATTTTGTAGCCTCTGAGTGCAGTAATTTTGCCTTCCTGAGTAAAAATGACCCCAAATGACCCGGAATGCTGCTAGAATGTATTTATAAATTTTATCTCTCAACTGTAATCAAATTAGAATGTAAATTAAATGCCCTATACTTTTATTCAGTGCTTTGTTTTTTTTTTCCTTTCTCTTCCATTGTACCTTGTTTAAAATTAAACAAATGCACATCAGCTTTTTAAATAAGCTATTTTGCTTTTATTTTACTCATGGCAGTTAAGTTAGCTGGCATATTAAAGTAATATAATTATTCAATTACTGTTTCAGTTCTATAAGCCATTTGCAGACTTAATTACTTCTAGCCTATTCACATTTTCAAGATCAATAGTACTTTTCTCTAAAATAAAATAAAATATACGATAACTGATTGGCTTGCTTAACAGGTAAAGCAAAATGTTCATTTAGTCTTCAGTAAAATATGACTTCTCTAATTCAGGAGGCCACTGTAGTGATGGCAGTATTTTTCTAACAGTTGCATGAAGTCTTTTACAATAGACATTGTTTGTGATCAACATTCAAGTAGGGTTTTGAAGTAAAGGTAGGATGGGGCATTTGTATTAAAAACTGTAAAATGACAGGATAGCTTCCAAGTAAATGAGCATTTTAATGTTGGGAAATTAGCTGGTATATGACTCTAAATCGTGAGCACTCATTTATGTATGATCTTAATCTGTGGTCAGCACTGTGCTACCTGAGTTTTCATGCAGCTCAGATTTCAGAATCTCTTCAAAGTAGAATTTGAGTCTGGCTGTTCTTGACTCACTGATTTCTTGGGGAGTTTCCTGCAGCTGTGCAGTGTTGGGGCCATCAGCATGAACTGAGTTGCAGGTTTAGACCATCATTTCTAATACTTGAAGTAAAAAGGACTTCATGCCAAGGGGAAAGTAATTTTGTATTTTTAGTAATGTTGTCACGACGCCTGTTCATCTGGTGTTGCCAAAGTCTAATTACAGAACAGTTTGTCTGATGAGATTTTTGGAACTGTAGCACTTTACAATTGCCTCATTTGTTTATGTGTTTTTAAATGAAATCATAAAGTATAAATTGTCTTTTCTTCTGTAAGGTGCTGTATCTTTTGAAACAAATGAAATATGCTGTAGATTGAACTTCAGTCTGTGTTGAATCAGCTGAAATTCTGTAAATACTTTCTCACATAGGGAAGGCAGTACTATTTCTGCAGATTATATTAGAGATTACACTCTCATTAGTCTCTGCTCCACAACTTGTTCCAAAACTGGTGGTGACAAAAGACAGAAATGAGTTGGTTTTAACTTCAAAATATTGTACAATAGTATGAAGAAGATAGTTGTTCTTAAATTCTGAAGTGGAGCTCTGTGTTGTGTGGTTTATGGGTGAAAACAGGCAAATGCAAAAATAGTTTTTGAAAGTTGCAATTCTGATGTCAGAACTGATTTAAAAAAAATTAAGAATTTTGTTTGCCAGAATAAAAATGCTGAATTTAATTTGAAGAGCGGGTCAGTTTCTGCAGCTAGGAGTTTCTAATAATATTTCCTGAGGAATAAAAGGTCTCGCTGGATTTCCATGAGGAACACTTAGCAATACACATGAAAGAAACGCGTTTGTCTTCTGGAGTTTTCATCTGCTCTAGGTGGAGCGATGAGCAGGGGACAATGCTGCAGTTTCCACGGTAACTGGTTCACTGGCGGGCTGGACCTCTGTCTGTCTAGGGTGCTGTCAGTGCGCCTGGAGTTTCAGTGTCCCAAAGAAGGTCTGCTCCCACCTAATCCAGTTTTAATTGAACTCCAGAGGCTTTGAAGTGAGGCCGCAGAGCAGGCAGACCCTGCTCCAGCCCGGGATGAAGGCCTTGCTCCTCCCGGCCTCAGCTGCTCGCGGCTCCTGATCACTTTTGTTAATGAGTGCTTCAGAGAGCGCTTACAGCGGGGGCTGGTGGTGCTCCTGTGCTCTGCTCCCGCTGTAAACCCGCTCTCAGTGAACTCGGGAGCTTCATGGTGGGTGCACAATGCAAGCCACCTCTGCTCTTTTCAAGGTGGTGCTTTTCCTTCCCGTTTTGAGGAGGTTGGAAGCAGCAAGCTCTGGGCCTCGCGTGGGATTCCCACTCTCACGGACAATGTTCACTTCACAGGGTAAAAGTAATAATTATTTAGTGTGCTGGTTTTACTCACAGTATCCACACAGGAAGTGATCAAATTTGCCATGCACAGACAGATGGAGACAAACAGGCTGTTGTGTTTTAGTTGTTACAGAAAACTGGAGGTTATCACATTGCTCTCTGTCTCAAAAAAATCAATCATTGCCGTTAGAAGCTTCAATTTCAAGATCATAAGATGGACGAATACCAGCCAAAAGTACTAAGAGATTTCTGTGCGTGAGCAGTGCAACTTTGTCTCCTTTGTTGCCTTTTTTGATGTTGCATTCTTAGAGGATATTTGTATGCATGTGACAAAAGCCAACTGCAGTGATTCTGAACGGCACCATAGAATTATACAAATCTGCCAATTAGTGTGAATAGGTTATGGGTGTGCTATGGCAAGTGTCAGCATGGCCCAAGTCTGTTAGTTCCCCAGTTCCAGAAATGTTTAGCAGCCATTGACAATCTCTGGTCCTTTCATCACATTTCTAGAATTTTGTACTGGAATAATTACATAGTTTTATTTCTTCTCTTTCTATGTGTGTGTTTGCTGTGAGAGAGGTTGACTGTGCCAGTTGTATTGAGGCAAAGATGAGGGATTAAGTAAAGGAGGTGTGGGAGATGATTTGCTTTGTATGTTCTGATCTGTGCTATCAGCTTTTGGTTTGCCAGGCTTGTTTGCTTTTAATTCACAAAACCGGTACAATATTTTATGCTGTATTGTGTAGTGCTTTTTATAATGGTGCATCTGCTGTCTGTGCTACAAAAATGCAGGTTTTATTTGTCAATATATGCTACATGCGAGGCAAAATCCTCCTTTGTTAAAAACCTGTAAACAAATGATTGGTTTTGTTAACAGTCTTTGTTATGTTAAGGACTTGAATTTTCATTTTTTGTTTTTATACACAAAATATTGCTCAAGTGAAATTGTGGTAAGAGTGATGTTATCAAGGTTTGTATCTGATTCTCCTTTTCTGTGATGGGTTTCTATTAAGTGCTTTTGTGTTTCGTAAAATTGATAAATCTCAGATTTTCCTTCTCCTATAATTTGTTAATCTGAGGTAGAGAAGTGTCCAGTCTCTCTGTCCCTTTACACTTAAATAATTAAGCTTTGAAATGAAAAGGAAAACGTGAAGCAACAAAGAAACAAAGTGGCTGAGGACTGAAAATGGGATTAGTTTGAATTGTGAAGTCAGACCAAGCATCTGTGTCTGTCAGATGGGATGACAGGAATTGTAACAAGTTACTTTGACAGCCGCTTACTCCATAGAGAGATTATGCTGAGTTCATTTGCAGGTTTGTGTTTAACCTTAGCTGACAAAATGATACTTAACCTCTTATACAGCCAACCTTTCCAGTTCCAGAATTAATGAATGCTGCCTGAACGATAAACCTAAGGAACATTTTATTTTCTTTAAAGACATTTTTTACTTGCTTATTTGTTACAGGCCTGTTATTACACCACTGAAGGGAATGCTGATACATCTAACACTACTGGAAATACATTTCAGAATACGCTTTTGTGCTTTGCTGAAGTGCTGAACATTTAATAATGCTTTTGAAACTCTGAAACTGTTATGAAAAATAGACAGTTGTCTTTAAAGGAAAAAATGCAAGCAAATGTTTAAAATATTTGACATGAGTAGTTGAATTCAGGAGTACAAAAAATGTATTGGAGGTTCATAGCACGATTTGAAGTTTGAGCGTATTTTAATTTTGCTGCAGGTTTTGCAGTAGTTGGTAGAATCCATGTTTGTGGGTCAAAGAATTTCTCTTTTGCAAGGTATTACCTGTCCAGCTAACATATTTTAAACATCCTCTCTGTCTGTTTCTCCTAGATTCTGGCATACACAGAAGGACTCCATGGAAAATGGCTCTTCTCAGAGATTCGATCTATCTTTTCCCGACGTTACCTCTTGCAAAATACAGCACTGGAGATCTTCATGGCAAATAGAGGTACAGTGAGCTTACAGAAATGAAAAGTGTGGATGTGGGGACATGTGCATTCTGTTTGGATGTTTAGTCATGTCTGTTCTGACATGGATTTGCGTAGATAGAGGAAGGGCTTGCATTAAATGTATCAGAATTTAAGTTAATATTTTTTTGTAATTTATTTTTTCCTTCCAATTCTCTTTTCAATGATAAATTATGATCAAGCATGAAAACTCTGCATTATCAATGCCTCACTTTCATTTATATCCACATGTTTATTTGGCATTCACTGAGGACTCCTGCTCAAGACAGTCCTGCCTCTGATCTGTTATGCATGAAGGATATTTTGTGTCCCCTTAGAGGGTTGATATTGTTAGTTATATACACCAAGAACTCTGGAATGAAAGAATTTCACTACTGGATTAGACCAGTGACTGCTGGGCCTTCATGCTTTATTTAAAATGTAAAACATTGTTTTGGTAATGATGTTGTCCAACAGAATATTAATCATATGCATAAAAACTTGTACTCTATGAAGTCATAAATGGCCACTGGTGATACCATAATTAGATTGTTTTTTAGATTTTTAGGTTGTTGTTTCATACGTGTCATTCACGTGTATCAGACAAAATACAAAGATAGTATTTTGAAGACTATTTCTAGAAAATACCTAGAAAGTAAATTAGTAAATGTGTGAACCAGTTACTACATACATTTTTTAAATAGTTCTAGACAGTCAATCTGTGCATATAGGTTTTATTACTATTTATAAAGCAAAACAAATGTAGACTTTGTAAGACGTGCAACAGTGACAACTTCTGTTGAGATTCCTGTTAGTGATATGTAAAAGGAGTTCTGGAAATAAAAAAAATATGTATCTACAGCAACCTGAAGGAAAGTTGTCTGATCTGTTGAACACTTGTTCTTAGGGTTGCATTGTGTTGGTTGAGAAAGCCTAAAATGTGTAAAATCATGCTGTGTTTCAACTCTTGTACTCACAGTGGGTGTCATGTTCAACTTCCCTGACCAAGCAACAGTGAAGAAAGTGGTTAACTGTCTACCTCGGGTTGGTATTGGTACCATCTTTGGACTACCCCAGACCAGGTATTTTACAATTTGAATTAATTTTATCTGTCAGTTCTAAGAATTCTTTTTTTTTTTTTTTTTTTAAATTTCATCAAACCAGCCCACACAGTTTGAAGCATTCACACCTACTGATTTACAGAACATGCAGCAGGGAACCCTTAGGGAGTATCTTGATTGCTGTTACTTTAGATTTTTATTTTTAATAGATTTCAGTATATAGAAATGGGATTAAAATAGTTTGGGATGTTTTCTCTTGTGTTTTATAGTTTTTTTCATGGAATGCAGAAACAAAAAAATCTCTTGGATTGCAATTATGGCCACTCTGTAAAAATATTAAGATTTCTATTTACAGAAACAAATTATGTGTGAAAAATATTAAATGTACATTGAAGACACACCTGCTCAAAATTTCACATCCATTTGTACTGATCAATTTGTTTGCAATGTAATGGAGGTTATTAAAAAAAATCAGTTACAGTTTCCTTGAATTGTTCACCAATACCTGTAAAGAATTGTTAACTAAAACTACGTATAGATTTTTTTTTCCTCCCTAAGTGATGTGGGTTTGGTATTTACAGATGTTTTCATCATGAACAAAACAGTCTTGGGAATTTTATGATAAACTCTTCTCTGTTTGATTTATCACTCCAAGGAATGACTCTACAGTCTTCTTTCACAAACATTAGGAAATCTGGCATCAGATTCTGAAAGTTTGAGTTATTTATGACTAACTCCTCAACACTGCCCAGAATTTAAATCTCGAGAGGATGGACTTCATAATGAAATTCTATCATCTTATCATTGTTTTCCTTTGTTCTTGAGGGATTTAAAAAACCTCTCCTAAAAATGACTTTATTCTTATGTGAAATTCTAAAAGTATTGTAATTTTCTTATTTAATGATATTCCATCTCTCTAAATCTCCAGTAACATATTTCTGTAATACATCAAACAGTCATGGAGCAGCTGAATTTGCACAGCTGTAAAGGTTTCTGTTGGAAATTTTTCAAATCTTGACATATCCAGCTGTCAGATGCTTTAATTCTTTTATTCTTATTAGATTATAAAACTTTAAAAATGAACTTCAAGTATCCAAGTGGCAGTTTGATCTCCAGAGAAATCTAGCATGGACCTGGTAGAAAGAATATGTACTACTGACACTAAAAACCAGATATGTAAAAAAGGAAAACTCACCAGGTTTTCTCATTGGCTTTTTTTCCAATTTTCTTTGTTTTCAGACGCATTTCCTTGGCCAGTCCACGACAGATCTTCAAAGCTTCCAATATGACCCAGCGATGGCAACACCGAGAAATTTCCAACTTTGAATACTTGATGTTTCTAAACACTATTGCAGGTATTGCTAATTACTGTACATCTAAATTACTGTAATTACACAGAAAAGGAGCTAATGATGGCATAGTCTCAACAGCCATAGGGCACAACTAGATTTTGCTCTTTTAACGAGTAATATTTTCTGTGTATGATTTTGTCCTGAAGAACTTTGCAAAAATCCTCCTAAATTTAGTTTATTAGTAATTAGGTTTATGTTTATGTAAAACTAGAGAGGTGTTCATAACGCTGTACTGAGCTGCACTTAAAATCAGAATTTCATGGCTGTTGTGGGGGGACAAGAACTATATAGACTGTCAACTATTTAGGAAAGCCTCAGAAATAGGAACTCCTTTACCTTCAGTATTCAAAATTTTAATTTTCATAAGTACTATTCTCCCTGAATGTCATAGATGCAAGAGGTTCTCTGTAGGGCTGGGAAATCTCAGCCAGGGAGCAGGATACTCTTAGAGCCAATAAATACAATAAATAAATGTTACAGGATGCATGATTGGTCTCAAAAGAGGGTGCAGTGCTGGATTGCCAGTGCTGCTGTTCCAAGACACCATTAATCCAAACCCAACCCTAATTTGTATCCACTTACTTTTGTCCTAACCACTGATTCTGTGAATGCTAAGCTATATTTTGTTTAACCTATCTTACTCCATCAGCTTCTAACCAGCTGGGCTTCAGTTTACTAAGTGGAGGCAGATTATTGGGTCTCATGACATCCCTTTTATTATCCAACTTATCCTCTCCTCTGAACAACTTAGAAAATTTCTCAATTTTCAGCTGATTTCTGTGGTATTGACAGTGGTGAAAGGTCTGTTAATTCCCTTTCAGGCTTGGCTCTTGCTAACACGATTGATACAACAAATGCCTGTGCTTGCACTAATTGCATTTTATACAAATGGTCAGTTTTGGTGCTTTCTGTAATCAGTCATCAAGTCAGAGGTGCCAGGATGCTGGCAGATTTTTAAAAGTATGGGTCGATCTGCTCGCCTCGTTACTGCTCAAGCTGAATGAGGCACATCCTGACACTCTTTTCTGTGGCTCTAATGAATGACCCTTCTCAGCTTTAATATACTATTGAAATAATAAATTGAATTCTTATCTGCTTGGTGTTCGAGGTTAAAAGAAGCAAAAAGATAACGTTGTGGAAAGAGGGAAAGTTGAGTTGCCCATGATATGGAATTAAAGGAAAGATAGTTATCCCAGTGTCATGTAAGTAGCCTTAATCCTCAGTAAGAGATAATGTGCAATACAGCCAAGTGATTAGGGAAAGACTGACTCTACCATTTAAAAATACTGCAAGCCAGGATGGAAAAATACTGAGGAGTGTAAGAAAACTGGAAGAAGAAAAACTTTGTTGGAGGTTTAGAAAATGTTTTCTGACAATGTTACAGGCTGGATTGTAAAATAATATTCCTGGGGAAGAGGTTGAAGCCTGTCTTTGGAGACTTTTAAGACCAAGCTGAACCAAATCCCAAGAACATGCTGATTGAAGAGGTTATGAATGAATGAGCCTCCGCAACAATACAATGAAAAGAGACAGGATCAATGTAAAAACTGCATTTTAAACTTAGAAACCAGGCTTTGGGGTATGCATGGTGTATGCTTATTCTCATTGAATATTTCAGTTTTACTGGAAGAAGTATAGTATTTCCATCTTAGATACATGAAGATATACACATGAATCTGAATCCAGACCAAATTTTCTGTCAGGGTAAATGTTGACATATCTACAGATAGACAATGGGCAAGGATGAATTCCCCTCAAAGTGAATTCTCTAGATGAAACAGTTATTAATTGAAAAATTCTTCAGTCTAAATTCCTGAGCTACTTTATTCTTCTTTCACATATTTTATTTA
Organism: Trochalopteron elliotii; assembly: GCA_024734555.1. Classification (NCBI taxonomy): domain Eukaryota; kingdom Metazoa; phylum Chordata; class Aves; order Passeriformes; family Leiothrichidae; genus Trochalopteron; species Trochalopteron elliotii. The sequence continues at coordinate 336,119 of JANPWX010000168.1, forward strand.
AGACAGTATGTAAAAAGAATGCTTTAATTTTTATTATCAACAAAAGTCATTACTCCTCCAATTTTTGAAGTGTTTCACTTTGAGGAAGCGGAAGGCCAGATGATGTAAACAAGGAAAGGAGAAATGCGTAGGAAATGAGTGAATTTAACTGTCAATCTTACTGTATGCAAAAGAGTTTACAATTAAAGTGAAGTGGGCTGAAATGTTTTAGATTAAATGCTAGCATATTGTCAACTTTTCCATTATCCTTTCAATAAAGCAAAGTAGAATATTGGAATGATAACAGATCTGAAATAAACTGCAGTTCTTTCAAACAGCTCATAAAGTTATATTGTTGTATCTTTAGAGAGTGGTATTTTAGTTAAATATAACTCTTGATTCACAGTGGGGGATTTTTTGTTGTTTGTCAGGTCGAACTTACAATGATTTGAATCAGTACCCTGTCTTCCCCTGGGTTATCACCAACTATGAGTCAGAGGAGTTGGACCTTACACTTCCTAGCAACTTCAGGGATTTGTCAAAGGTATTTGTCATCAAATATACCTTTATATTTTTATCACAGTAGTTTGCAGTCTTACAAACATTTTCTGCTGTGTTTAATATGTTACTTGCATGACCATTTAACAGTGTTTCATTTCTTCATGTGTGTACTGATAATAGGGATCATGTTGTGTAAGGATGAATTATTAAGGTATTCTTATTGCTTCTGATTGATATAATCATTGTTAATGGAAGGTGCTACTAGTTGGAATATATTTCATTTCAAATTTTAATGAAGTTAGAAATGCTGAGGCTGTTAAAGATTAAAAATTAGCCTTTTCCTGTTTGGGTTTTTTTTCTGATGAGAATTGTGCTTTTTTTTAGTAGCACACCATGTGATACCATTATAAGTTAGGTACTTTTAAATCACTGCCTATATTCCAATAGGTAGAAATTTTATTTTATCACTTCCTCTGTGTACCTCTTCAGGTATGCTGGAGTAATGCAGCTGTCCTTTGTCAGACAGACATTGGTAGATTTGAACAACTTTTCCAAACAATTCTTTCTGGCAGAGTAGCCTTGTGGGTTTTTTCAGCACTCTCCCCCCATTTGCAGATTCAATATACAGCCTGTTTATAGGATGTGATTATTCCCTTGCAATGCTTTCCCAGAAAGGACTATTTCATTTTACGAAGTAGAAGTATCTCTCATTTTCTCTACTAAGACCGGGTGCACTGATCAGCAAGCAGGATCTTTTTCTAAAAGGTAGCTTTTATGGGAAATGGCTGGCACATGGAACAATGTAGGTAATTAGTAGAAAAGGTAAGGAGAGTATTTTAATTGCAGCTTCTTTTTTTTTTTTTTTTTAAGTCTCATATAAATTGGTAATTAGCTACTAAAAAATCCCCATGGAAATATGACAGCTTTAAAAGTTTTTGCTTTCAGTTTTTCAGTTTGCAATTGATTAAAGTAAACACAGGTCTGTGAAAAGGTTTTATTATTGATTTAGTTTTTTAGCCTTGAAAGAGGTACTGTATAGTCAGCAAATACATAGACAAATAAACACATACATATATACACATGTATATATATATTTGAATATGTGTGTATATATCTGTATTTGAAGACTGTACCATGCCTTTTGAATGTGTATATGTACACATTTAAAACCAAAGCAGGGATTCTAAGGTACTATTGTTGCAACTTTTCCCAATAATGTTACTTAATGTGAATAAGTCATTAACTCTTAAGGTATCTTAGAATGTCTGGCTGACACAGATCCACATTCCTGAGTAAACCTGCACATATTTTATATTTTAACAAATCTTTAGAAGTTAAACATGTATTTATTTTAATTTTTTTTTTCTTTGTGTAATTCAATAAATGCTGTTTAATAATCCCCTGGCCAGAAAGTATCTGAAGGTAGTTTACAGCCAAAAACATCTATCACTAAGCTAGAGTACTCTTGTGAATTGCACTTAAATCAACATTGAAAACTTAAAAGTAGCATCAGCCGTGTGTAGTTTGAGTTAGTACATAAATTAAATATGCTAATCATTAATGAATTCCTTGGTAATGACATGATTTTTGCAACCTCATTTTCCATTAATTTTTGTTATGTGATGCTTCTGCATAGGTCATGTCATTGCTGAAATAATTGAAGACAAGGAAAAGGATTCTCCAGGTGCTGTATTTCTGAAGGGTCTCCTTTTAATTGTATTTTCATTTGTAAAGAGTCAATTCAATCAGCACTGTAGTCCTGGTTTTTCTTCCTCCCTGAAACAGAACATCTTTTTTCTCATTTTAATTTAGGTACTGCACTTACCTTCATTTGAGAGATTGGATAGCAAACCTGCTCTATTTCTCTGTGGTTTTTTATTAACATTGACTGGTTATATGGATCTCTCTGTTCATGAAAGTAGTCTTTGAGGAGGATTGCTAAATGTGCTTTCAGTTCTGAGGGAATCTTTCCATTGCTGGTGCTGAGGGAGGGCATTACTTGGATTGCATCTCTATCTACATTCAACCTTCTCTAGCATTTGCTGGAAAACTGGAAACTTTGAACAGCACATAATTGTTTCAGATACACACACACACACAGAGTGAGAGTCTTTATGCCATACTTGTTTCAAATAAAGCAGTTCAAGTTTTGGTTACTGTTTTGGCATTTCTAGCAGTACCAACTCCATGTAGCTTAAATGTTAAACTTCTGTGCCAGATGATGAATTTGTGACAAGTATCTGGAAGACCTTGCTAATGTTCTACTATGAAAATCTGTGGATGTCATGTATATTGTGATATTTTCATTGTAGCACTATTATCTTGGGGGTAGTGCTTCCAAATATGTGCTAATTAGGTATTGTAATATGTCTGTGTTTTGACACTGCCAGAAGTTTTAAAAATATTTAAAGATATTTCACTTAAATGTCTACATAGTTTTAACAGTCATTTATTTCCTTTCCTTATGCATGGCTAGAAACTCAGTTTAGTGCTCTCACTGTGTAAAGAAAAGGGAAACTTTCATTTTGATCTGGCAGAAAGGAAGTCAGGTCAATGTTTTTACTTTTTTTTTGCTGCCTAAGTGAAGAATTTACTTTTTAAAAATTACTTAGAAATTGTAAATTAAGTGTCAAATCTAAGTAACAGTTTTTTTTAAATGTCAGCTAAGAGTCCACGGTTAGTACAGATTTAAAGAGCTGCAGAGTGTAGGTTAAACCAACACTTTGTGTAAGCAGCTTCTTACGGCACTGTTTTGAACATCAGTCACGCAATGATAAACCAAAGCAACTGAAATGGATTGTGGTTAATATTGCTGTCAGCCTGGGGAACGCTCCTGACAAATGCCAGGAGTGCACTGCCAGTCTGTTACCCTGCTTTGACTCAAGTGTTTATTCCTTAAGAGGTGACTATGGTTGGGAATGAGTATTACATATTATATTTATAGAGGTATATATTTTATTTATACAACAGGAACAGTTTCCTACCAGAATGTGTGTCTTTTTCTGCATTACTTATGTTATTCATAAGCACATTCTTTTCCTTATGCAGTGGAAGCAATAAATTGTGTTGTATTTTTGAATTTGGATAAGGTAAGAAAGTAGAAGTAAAGATACATGGCAAATACTGAGATATGGAAGCATGATTTTATACTCTCAAAAGTTTGTTACAAGATCTTGCTGTGTGCAAGGAGCTGTTGATAATTTTCCTTTTGTAAGTCACAACATTTGTGTAGGATCATAAACTGACACTACTGGAAGAAGAAATTTATGCTACTCTTAAATCTTCTTTTCTCTGCACTATAGCTACATGTGTACATAATAATATTTTTATTCATATTTTTATCTATTCCATGCAATATTTGCTAAATCATCATCAGTTTTATAGAGGCTATTATGTATGTAATGACTTCTTTTCCAGTCAAGTGTACAAAAGCAACAAATAGTTCTCACCTTCAGTGAAGTGAGATGTTTAATTGGTACGTGGGAGCCACTGATATAAAACACACCTTGACAGAAGAGAAGTAATAGATTTTGTTTTTACTACGAAAAATTAGAGTAGTTTTGTTGTTCTGATGGGAACTTCGCTGTTGGATGTTCCTCAGAATGCCAGCCTGAATTCTATTTCAGGGTGTCCATGTCAGGAGCACAAATACTCTGCATATAAAACTTGTGCTTCATATTTTCCCTCATGTGGAAGCAGATTGCAATGGGCATGAAATTTGCTTAATTATTTACCTGTTGGCAAAGGGATAGAAACTAAAAAATGATTTCATGTGAACCTACTAGAGTTTTGCAAATTTAATTTTTTTTTTTCATCTGGAGAGGCATTAAAGCTTGTAGAGATATTCTGTGAATCAAGTGCTTTCATGTAGGAAATGTAAATTATATTTTATCCAGCTCATGCTGAATGCACACAAAAAGAGTGCAGTTAAAAACTGATGAACTCACCAGGACTCAGTGTCCTTCTAAGCGTAAAGAGTGTTCAAAAATTGGACATTAAAGGAGGATGAGAGGAACAGTGTGAGAAATAACAAGAGTGGGTGCAATGGCAGTGACTTGTTTTGATAGGCAATTACATCTGGAATTTAGGCAGTAAAACTTTTGAGGCTTGGCACTGCTGGGCTCAGCACCTGTCCTGGCTGCCTTGTCACTGGTATTTCAGGTAGGAAATTTGTTATCTGTAACTGTGACAAAAGATATCACTTAGTTAAAAAGTATTCTAAAGTCAGACAGGATAACCTCAGAAGAAAGGGACAAATATTTTTCCTCTCAGGGTGCTTCATGTGAATGCCTGCTTAAAACAGGACATTACAGGAAATAAAATATTTCAAAATTCATAGTGGGATCCGTGTACTTACGAGTAGGTCCATTAAATTTTCTAGAATTTTGGTTATCTCAAGAAGTAGTATTAGAGGTATTAAAGCCAGCCTGAATGATACTTGGGATATCAGTGATATCTGAAAAGGATGCACATTTTTAATTATTTGTTTTATATTCTGTTACGGATTTTGATCTTTTTAGTAGAAAGTATATTTATCAGATCCTCTCCATTTTCAGACAACAGGTTTTCATGCTTTCTTTGTGAAACACAAGTTGCTTCTCAGAGGAGAGGAGCACTTCATCCTCTCTAAAATTTAGGTTGACAGACCTAAACATTTGACATAACCACATTGGGAGAAACTTTTAGGGAAAGGGAAGCATACAAACAGAAAGTGCTCTCAGCAGAACCTTTCTTGTGTTGATTCCATTTAGGAAACCATGAAAGAGCAAAATCCACCTGGGAGAATGAAGACTCTCTTTTCCTGATCTGGTTTCTTTGCATACACAGAGAGCTGAACAGGGAAGGTGGGAAGAGAATTGTAAAGACAGCCTTTGCAGGAAGCTGTGCAAGATTATTAACTTCACATCCCATGACAGTGCTAGAACTTTAGGACTGTTATGGGCTTTCTTTGTTTAGATTGGATAATCTATTTTATAATTAGAAACAGTACAAACTAAAGTGTTGAGTAGCCTGTTATATTCCCTTGAAAGTTTTGAATTAATAACATCATTTTTTCCCAGTTCTAAACGGGGAAAAGTGATGTTGTGAAACTCTGGAATGCCAGTGACACCCAGACAGATGCCGTCATGGATGAGCGATAAAATGGGTCGATCGTCCTTTCTGACAGCTGAGCCGATGTCTTGTATCATTTCTGGAAGCACACTTGCCAAAATTGGGAGACAAAACTGCAAAGGGCCCCGTGGGTCTGTGGCTGATGTGCCACAGCCCTCTGTCCCTCTGTCCCCAGCCCGTGTCTTCAGCACCACGGTCAGGGACCTTCCCTCGTCCCTGCCAGTCTCGGCGCCCGGGGTTCAGCACCGTGGACAGGGACACCCCGAGACTATGTCGGGGGAAAACGCAGGGACAGAGCTGCGAGGAAGAGCAATTTGTTTAAATTAACTACCTATTGGGTTCTGAAAGCTGACTTAGAGACACTCAACTGTTTGAGTTTTAGTGTCAATTTCTTGTTTCACTTTAAGGGCAGAGATTGAGTTGATCTGTTGATTTGAGCTTCATGCAGCATCTGTCTTAGGACCTTTTTACTAACAAACGTGTGATTTCCATAGTGGTCTGTTTCTCCTGTGGAGACCTGCTGAGGCTGGAACTTGACTCAAATGTATCTCTGTGATGATTTATTAAAACATACTTTCTGAAATCCTACTCTTAGTGTAGATAGATTTACAAAAAAAGTATTCTGGTAATTTGTGTTGCTCTATGACAGTGTTATAACCATCCTTTTATGGCATCACTTTTGGGGTGTTTCTTGTCTTCAGTTGGTTATTCTCTGTGTCGCATCACCTTCTCTAAAGAATATTACATTGCCATTCTTACTTTCTCGTCCATGTTCTCTTCCCACCAGAGGCTTATTTTCTGAAGTCACAAGAAGCCTACTGTTTTTGTTTCAGATGCATGTATCAGTTTCTAGGACCACTTAGCTACCTTCAAACAATCTTTTAATTTTTTTTAAAAAAAATTTAGTTAGGTATTAGGGCAAAAGCCAAGCTTACAGGATCAAAAAGAATCATTTTGGTAATAAGCCTAATAATCTTAATCTTGCTTTGCCTCAAGGAGGAGTATTTGTTTGGAATGTAGAAATTCCCAAAGATACAAAAAATTGTAGCTCAAAATCAACCATAGATGTTCAAAATGATGTTCTAAGTTTGTATCTGCTGTTATTGTCCATCTTGCTCTTGTTTCAGTTTTAGGTGCCCTGGACATGTGTCACTTTCCAATTGGAAATGAACTGAGGGAGGTTCATGACCGTTTAAATAAACACAAGAAACCATGGGGCACACGTCTGGTCATAAAATCGACTAGAAATCAAAATAAAGTAATTTCACACACGTCTTGGGCCATAGACATTCTAAATGTGTGCTTTCTGCCTTCCTAATGTAAAGTGGAAGTTACTCTCTTCATATAGTCTCTCTTCCTTTTTATATTCATACATTTGAACTCAGCAGATCATGGATGCTACAGCACGCATCTGTGTAACTCAAATTTCTGAGCAAGCATGATGATGGCCAAGTTAAAAATTGCACTCATCTTAGAAATTAATATGGGATTTTTCTCACCTAACTGGAGCTGTCTAAAACTGAGTTAGTCGAACTCCTAGGAACAGGAGACCTCTTGGGGTCAAACAACAATCAAGATTTAAAAATAGTGGTCAGAAAATGAGATGGTGGTAAAATAATGATAATCTTTGTTTAAGGAGGAGTTTAAGGTAGTTCTTAGGCTGTGGACTTTGATGCACACATCCGCTGATCTTTCTAAAACTCGAATATCAACAGATAAAAATGTAGATCAAATGAAGGAAATCAATCCAAAAAAAAAAATACTAAGAAAAGATGATACGTTCCTAAAAGCTTGAGGTGAGTAATTTAACAAGATTAATTAAAATAATTTAGGTATCATATGCAGCCAGTTACTTGAAGTTGCCTCAGAATCAGAAACACGAGGTTCGTTTCCAAAGTGACATTCCAGAAGTCTGTTTGGTACTTTATACTGTTCATCATAGATGCTAATCTGAAAAAGAGTGTGAAAAGGGAGCTGATAAAAATTTCTGACAATGCTCGTCTGTTGATGGTATTGAAGGTGATGGCTGACTAGTTGGGAGATCTTATGAAACAGGGAATAAGATGATGGATGAATTCACCTTAGGAGCAAAACAATGCATGTGTGAAACAAGATACATTGGTGGGCTCTTAGCTGACTATATGTATTCAGAATTGATATAATCTGATTGGAATAGTTTTATGAAACAGTACAGATTACAATAAAAAGCTCCTCATACATTCCCAAGTACCCTTTTCTAGCCTTCTGCTGCTCTTTTTCTCAGGCTTGGTGCTTATGTATAATACAGAATAATATATATTTTATTTGTGCCCTGACAGAAATCTGCAAAAAATGGAAGTTTGTATCAGCTTTTGGCTTGAGGTCCTGTGCTCTTAGTACAAACAAAAAAAATTATGTTTTTAGTTCTTTAGTTCTGTCTTAAGTGGATCTGGTGTTATGTACAATGGCAGCTGTTTTCTGTGGCTTGTATGATATGTTGGCAGAGGACCATGGTCTGTGAAAGGAAGACAAACAGAGAATGTTTCCATCTCCTGCTATGACTCAAGTGTGTGTGGCTTCTCACTTAATCCTGTTTCACAAAATCCATAAAAGGATTTTTTGTTTGTTTGTTTGTTAAGCAAGTGAATAACGAAGCAGGGTTTTCTTTCACTTGACAGGTTAATTCATGGAAGGTGCATGCAAATGTTTGCTTTTGGCTGGCAGGGTTGTTTTCTAAGTAAGTCCATACCCTCCTCACTGCCTGCAAGCATCTGGATTTCCCTCATGATTCCCAGGGACATTCAGCTTCCTTTCTCCCTGACCTCTTGGAAATGTACAACACATAACAACTGTGTTCAGTTTGGTTTCCCAGCAGCATTAGGGTGTAGTGATACCTCAGGTACACAGTGTGTGACACGTTCAGTTGTGCTGGACAATTTATTAAACCTTACTGTGCTTCATTAGTGTGTGCTTAATTAGTTTGCAGTTCAGCAGTGCATTGTTTTGCAATCTGCTACAGGTGGTATAATAGCATTTGATACTGTTGTTGGTACTGTAAAGACATGGAGATTTTTCTTTTAAATTCAAATTCCTCCAAGATTTTAGGTGATCTGAGGCATACGCTGTCACTGACATATTGCTAAAACATCACTAATATTGCATAATAGAGTTTTTTCTTTTCCATTTTTATGGAAAGCTTAACATTAGCTTATGACCCATATTTTTTAACTGTGAACTTTGGGAATCTTCTGTCTTTCGCAACATTAAGTATTATTTATATTGACATATTCAGACATTCTAGTTATTAGACCATCTTTAGATCAGTTTTTCCTGACCATTCCTGCTGTCTCAAAGGAATATGCATGCTCTTGAAAACATCTGAAATATAAACCATATGTACAAATACTTCTAATTTGCATGCACATGACCTTTTTTTGCTTATGCTCCAGCCCTTTATTGAATTCTCGGTTTCGTGAGAATAGAAATTGGAGTATTTAAAAGTTTTTAAACCAGAACGTGATGATGTGTTCATATCAAAATAGGTGGAGTATGCTTGCTAATATTCATAATTATTGCAGTTTCAACATTGTGTATACAAAAAGTGTTCAGCTAGGGAATTCCTTATTTCACTAAGAAAGCACATGAAATTCAAGTAGCTGCTTGTGTTCTTAAGTGACTAAAATACGATTCACAATTAATAATAAAAAACAGCATATCAGTTCAGAATTATTGTGTATCACTGAAATGCTTACTGGGGAGGAATAAAAAGGTTCTGTCAGGTCCTATCCCTTTGTTTTCAGATAAATTTTGATTTATCCAAATTCATATATCCCCCTCCTAGCCTAGTCTTTGATGTAGGTTTTGGGGGGCATCTGCTGCAAAACCAGTGCTTTTTTTGTGAATGAATTGGTAAGGACTGTTTTACTCCTTCATAAATTGTTTCCATTTTTAAAATCTTACAGCTCAAGGACTCTTTGGTTGATCAATGAGGGCAGCTCAAACAGTTCAGTAGATAACTGTGTTTGTTGCTTTCTTTGGGACATGGTTCTTTAATGAATTTGAATTAGATATACATTAAAGGCCCTCTAAAGAAGATGGGACCTACTTTTTAAGAAAACCATAGCCAGCTGTCTGAGAGGAAGAATGGTGAGATTAGCAGTGGCTGACAGTAGGTTGAGAGTGGGGAATAGTATTTTTTGGCTGTTCTCAAACCCAAAAACGACAGATGAGAGAGTGATGATCTACGCTGTATGAGTTTATTCCCAGATATTTCCCAGCTGACCTAAGTGAATAAAGTTTGGGTTTAGTTTAAACCCTTGCATCTTGTCTTTGTATCTCTGTTTGGGAAAAAAGGAGTTTTACTCAGTGATCAGGATGTCCTACTGACATTAATACAAGTATTGGCTAGTTCAGTCAATTTTGTATTGGTAATACATGAAGTAACCAAATAATGTTTGAGTGCAGCAGAGTTTCCAGCAGTTGACATGTCCATGGAGAAAACCAACACTGAAACACTGAACACATTTCAGTTTCCTGAATGTTAGAGTACATTGATAAGTGGGCAAGCAGAGAAATTTAAGAGTGGAAGAAATGCCTTAAAATGAAAGACATGAAGAGCTCCACTTGTTAAGTTTATTAAAAAATCTAATTATATTCTGTAAGTATCTTTAAATTCAGAATATACTGGGTGAGTAGAGACTCTGTGATATCTCAGAGAGAAGCTTAGTAAGATCTCTTTGATGACACACCAGTAAATTCATAACCAAAGTGAAATACCTGTATTTTTTAGAATAAGGGTAAGAACTATGAGTAGAAAAGGCTTCCAAGGAAAGTAGCAGATTGTCCACGTACTCAGGAGTCAGATGCCTTTCTGGAAAGCAGCTTGGCCAAATACAGCTTGTGCTGTAATCAAGTGTGATTAGTTGGACTCCAAATCATGTGATGCAAAGGCATTTAACCTCTTGTCACACAAGCTCAACACTAGATGAGATGACATAAGGGTCCCCCTGGTCCTTTAGGCCCAATATGAAAAATATCAGTAATGAAAACCAGATAGTCATCTTGAAAATAAGATGTACGGGAAACAAACATCATACTTGGCAAGGATGCTACCAAACATGATTCAATAATACAGAAAATTGTATTTACAGGAATAAAAATACCTGGCTGTATGTGGATAAGAAAACAGTGTAAGGAAAAGCACTTTTTCTTTTTTCTCCCCTTTTTTACTTCTTTCTTTTTTTCATAGTGCCGTTGTGAAATACTTGGAGCAACACTATTGAAAATATGAAAGCACATTAGATAAGAATAAAAAGCACTTCTTCTTAAATGTAGGACTATCTTGAATAGTCTGTCAATACTCTTGAATACTCTATCAGAGTCCAGGAGAGATTCTACCCTCTGTAGAGGTGCAGTGAACATTCTGCTTTCTTCTGTTGGGTGCAACAGGGCCTCTTCTGGAAGCAGATGCAAGATGGGTCAGTGTTCCAATGTCTGGCACAGAGCAAGAGTAAGAACTAACAAATAAACTGTACACCACAGTGTCTGGACATATTTGACAGCAGTAGATGATAAGAGTCAGTGGGTTTTCTCAGTTATTTTTCAGCAAACCATTTTTCCTTGTTATGTTTCAAAGGAAGTAAGCAAGCTTGGTCCAAATACTGAGATTTACCATATTCAGTTCTTGGTAAGAATAGGAAATTATTTATTTTGAGGTATTCCTTTATTTGAGAGTACTTGAAAAAATAATATCAAGTGAGTTGTTTTGGTTTTTATTTTTTTAAGAATGGCTTTTAACTTTCATGGTTGTAGCACATGTTGTTGTAACAACCACTTTGGGCCAAAAAACAGGTGATCATGCCTTGGAAAAAATGAAAACAAAAACTACCTTGCCCCAATTCTTGCCCCAGTTTGGATCATCTTTTTGAATGAACACTGACTTGAAAACCATACACATCATTCATGTTTCAATAAGATTTGAAAACTTTGCAGCCGTAAGTAATTTTTTTCTTCATCTTTACTCCTGTAATCTCATCCATTGTTTTTGCTCATTGGAATTTTTCTCTCTCTGCTTTTCATTTTCCCCTCTCCATCTAAATAAACATTTTTTATTGGTGAACTAATATCTGATTTTCCTCTGGGAAAAGAGGTGCTGCAAATAAAATATGTTCCGGAATTTCAGGATATGAAAGCTTTTCAGCTCATTCTTCCTTAGAGATCTGTAGCTATAGGGAAACCATGTTGAGCAGTGTAAATTTGTGGTCTCACAGCTACATCTAGCACAGCTTAGTTTAGAGTTCCTCTTTTTCCCTTGGCATTTACCTACAGGGGAGGGAATACAGTATGTAATCATAATTCTCTGTTAATTTTGCGATATGAAATAATTGAGAAATTTCAATTAATTTCTTTTTTTTTTCTTTATTCTGTAGTTAACTGTGCCCAGTGCAGTGTAACACAGTAGAATCACCTCACCCTCAGAAGCAGTTGTCAGAAAAATATGGGCCTGCCTGGTAGAATGTATTAGCCCAATACATTGTCTCCATTTTATTATGAAGCTGCTGGGGAAGCTGTGATATACAGCACTGTCATTACAGATCTATTGTTAGAAGGGCTCTACAGTCTTCTGTGCACTGCCATTAATTTATAGCAGTAAACAATATGTAGCCCTCCAACTGCAGCAAAGCAGAATCTTTTAATGAGGTGGATGTTATTACCACAATAAATCAGTGCATTCGTGTAATGTATAATTCAATGTGTGTATTCCCACTGTAACTTCTCTGAGTAAGCTGATAGTGTATCATTGTCAGTGCACAGCTCCACAGTTCTTTTTTTTTTTTTTTTCCCCTAAGCTTTTTTCATTTGGGGACTTTTTTTTTATTTGCTTGCAAATAAATGTGACATGTCTTGATAGTTGCCCTGTTGCAGGCTTCAGAAACCAACTGTAACAATAACAGCTAAAATCAATACTGTGGATTCTGGCTATATAGATCTCTGCATGATACCTTTTTTTTATTTTTTGAAAAGAGAATGGAATCAATTCTAATTGGGTTTAGCTTTATATTCAAGGAATGTAATTCTATAACTATTGATTTGGGCTATACTCATTTGGAGAGTAATAATAGAGGCAGATAAAGAGAATACATAAAATGTTACAGAACCATACAGCACAACACTGTTCCTATTTTTAATTTGTATAATTTGTCTACCAATGACCTTCCTTCTTCTTTTTCTCCCTCAAGCATAGCTGAGCCTTTAGGGAAAATCAGTACAGATGGAGATTCCAAAATGGTTCTTGTAACAAAGAGACTTCTTGGAGTCAGTTTCATACTCCCCTGGAATAAATTTGCTAAATCAGATAAAAATCCTTTTATACAGGAACAACTTCTTTTAAAGGGTTGTATTTCAAATTAGTGAACTGCAAAAATAGTAATTAACCTAAGATGTTTTCCTTTATCCTACTGTAAAGTGAAAGCTGCTCTAAGTAAAAAAAGTAAGATTAGATTTTAGGTCATTCAAAGATCTAATCTGTCCTAGAAGAGAAAATACTTTGAAACTTGTGTGCCAAATTTCACGTGAGCTGCAAAGAAGCAGTTATTTGAATAAACATAATCTCAATAGCAGATAGAGTTTTTCACTTGAACTCTGCATGAATTAAAGACTTGGTTACTGATACTTTTGTTCAAGGACTTTTAGTTTTTCCTCACCTTGTAGTGTATTCTTAAGCATATTTATTCTTGAAGAGGAGAGAGAAGGAAATATTGTTTCATGTTTATTCTTATGTCTGAATCCATCCATTATCTGTATTGATGAACATAATTTACATTAATAACATACAGTATGCTCAATCTGTATATAAAATTGTATTGCTTACATATTTTGCATATATATCCAAAGATATTATAGAATTCTTACAGCATTTTACATGTGAAATTGCTAAATTCACTTTTGGATTTCTCAGTGATTTGTGTGACCTATACTCATGTTTTTTCAAATCATTTATACAAAAGTCTGCTGAGGAAATGCACAGCTATGGATAGCAAAATATTATGTTTCCTACTTTTAAATAAATCTCTGGGTGTTTATATTCTAGGTAAGCACTGAACGAAGAATAATAGTATTGGTTAAAGTGTGATAGACATTTTTAGTCATACATATGTTGTTTCTTTTATATCAATATTTTATATAGAAATTCTGGTCTTTCATTTGTCTGTTTCAAACTTCAAGATTCTATGAATTAAGTAAAACTTGGCTTGAAGTGGTAAATAGAAAGCATAGAAACAAGAATAGTAATATCAAAATTCCAAGTCCACTGTTAATGTTCTGCCACCCCATCAATCACTACTTTTTTCTCAAAAAAAAATCCAAAGAGGTATTTCTCAGTGTTGCTTACTATTTGCTTAATAGTGTATCCAACATGCACACATATCCTCAGGCACCCAAGTTAAACAACACTTTGTCCCAGACATTCCGCTGTGAATTGGATGGATTCAGTGACTTGAATCAGCAGAAAATGGAGCCTGTATTAATGCAGAGGAGATTTTTCCAACCAGCCGTGTGTGTGTGCATAGAATCCTGGTTCCAAGTGCACAGATCTCCTCAGGTGCTTACAGGAACCAACATCTGCTTCTGCAAAGCACCAAACCCAGTCTTCTCCATGCATGCTAATAATTCTAGTTACCAAAAAGAGGCAAGGGGAGTATGCTGTGATAGTATTCACATTAATCTTCTTTGCCTAATGAGTTTATTTTTGCCAACCTTGCAGCCTGTTGGAGCTCTGAACCCAAAGAGAGCAGCGTTCTTTGCCGAGAGATACGAATCGTGGGAAGACGATCAGGTCCCAAAATTTCACTACGGCACTCATTATTCAACAGCAAGTTTTGCACTCACGTGGTTGCTAAGGATTGTAAGTATAGCTCTTAAAAAGGCTTTTCCTTTAAATTACAATGAAAGCAATAAATATTTAAACTAAAACTGAATGGTATATGAGAGTACTGAAATTTTCTAGTAATTGCAACCAGGAGCATAGGACAAATGTTCAAACGGAAAGTTTCAGTTTTTTCTGGTACAGCCTTTTCAAATCAGTAAAGCTTTTTCTCCTTAAAAATTGCTTTTTAGTGTACATACTTCTTTAAACATGGTTAACTTCCCTTCCTTGCATATTTTCTGACCAAGTACCAAGCATTTGTGGTTCTTAATTAATGTATTTAATTTTCTCCTCCTAATGAGTGTGAGGTGGTTTCTGATGTTCATGAAGTTCTGTGATGTAAGTAATTAATTTTTTAAAATCTGCTACAGTTTATATGGAAGTAACTTTGAGCTGCTACATATTGATAATGTATTGGTTAAACAATGCATTTTTCAATAAAATTGAAAGGCGATTTATCTCCTAGGAAGTAATTTCTTTGGGAAAGCATTAGCAGCACATCATTAATTAAAGCGTGTTAGAATGTACAAGCATACATAAACCCTTGAAGTAATTTATAGTGCTTAGCTAATTTCAAGCAATTATCCACTAATATGTGCTTAAGTGTTCTTTAACTAAGAGGAGGCTTTTAAATCTTCCAAACATTTTTCTAAATCATAAATTATATATGAAACAATAACGGTCCTAAAGCTCTCAGTATTGAATGCTGCCTTTTAGATTAACAGATCACCTTGAACAAAGTAAAACACGTTATTTTTGTTACATGCTAGTTTAATAAATATCTAAGGCATCTGAGCTTTTTCATGTTGTTGAGAGGAGAGCAATTTGTGTCACAACTGACACAAACTGTAGTTTCTACTTCAGCCTCTGAGTATTTTCTTTTGGTTTTATCTGCTTTTCTTTATCTGAGTATGTGTGCATGGAGTAAGATTAAAAAGCATTTTATTAAACAAACAAGCATCAGTTTGTATTTCTCTTTCTTAAGTAACAGAATTAACCCTTTGCTATTAGTCATGTGTTTGCCAGAAAAACAGCGTCATTCACAACCAGACCCCAAAAGAATGATAATTTCCTTGTTTTACCCTGAAATTTCTGAAGAGATGCATTGTTTGTTTGAATTAATCTTTTTATATGTATTTAGGAACCCTTCACAACACTTTTCCTAAATCTACAAGGTGGGAAGTTTGATCATGCAGACAGGACGTTTTCATCCATTTCAAGAGCATGGCGCAACAGTCAGCGTGACACTTCTGACATCAAGGTAAAAACATTTCCTGGAAAGTATTAACATATTTTTTACTGCATCTGCCTTGATTGTAGCTGGCAGTGTAGGATGGAAGGAAGAAGACTGGGAGCCATCCCATCATTTGGGAAAAGATGTGAAGGAGATGACACGTGGTTTTACTTTTGGCAGAATATTTCAGTGAATTCTTTTGTAAAAGTGGAACAAATATTTTTAGCCCTGATTTTGAACTGGGGAGAAAAAAAAAGGAGACAAGGATGCTGACAGTGCTGGGAAAGGTCAAATCCAAGCAGGTAAATTAATATCAGAGTCGAGTTTTTTTAATGGAAGGAAGAATGGACAAGTGTAATGTGGAGAAAATCAGGATCTAGCTCAAGGATGTCATGCAACCAGCAAGAGACCTAAGTGACACAAAATCATTCACTCATATTTATGGTGAGCAGACAATTTAGGAAAGGGTTGATTTGCAAATTAATGGAATGCAAAAATTATCAACTGACAATGTTGAAAAAGGGATATCTTTCTTGCTTCCGTGAGTCCCCACCAATAGAATCAATGGCAGTCAGTGACAAGTGATTAATACCACTTAGGAAAAGATATACTGTCCATATGAAATTGGAAAAGAAGAGTTTAGAAGTTACAAACAGAATAGATTTTTTTCAAATGAATTAATTGGTCATTATGGGCTTAATTTCCTTGTAACCCGCAAGATTGGCAGATGGAATTTCAAAGTGCATTTTTGAGGTTTTTTTTGAGAAATGGAGAAGGAGAAAGATATCAGTAGTGGACAAATAAAGTATTTAATATAGAGAAAAAAAAAAAGGGAGCCAAGAAATTATGAGGTGAGTTTATCTACAATTCACAGAAAAATACTTAGGCAAATAATCAGACTGTGTTTAAGTGCCAGGAAGATAGCTTGGAGACAAGCAAATGAAACACATGTTTATCAAGAAGAGATTATGTCAAAGCAATCACAGTTTCTGATGAGAAAAGGTAACAGACCTTCTGAGCAGAGGAGAAGCAGATGATGATCTTAGTTTTTTACATTGTCTTATGAGTGAGCTGGGATTACTCTGTCTAAAAGAATCCCCTGTATTTGGAGAATAGCTACCAGCAGTTCATTATTAAAATTGAAAGATGTACTGAGCAGGATTCTTCTTGATAATAACAGGTTAGGCCTCAATCTCCACTGATACTATATTGGGAGGTATGGGAAGTGTAGTGAAACGGGTAATGCTTTTTGCAGAAGGGAAAGATTATTGTGGAAAAGTGTTAGGTTAAGTTTATTAGGGAAAAGTAATAATTGTAATTTTCATGCAAGTTCTCATAGAGTTGTAACACAAGGAACAATCTACTGTGGAAAAAAAGAAAAAATATTTAGGGTTCTAGTTCATCACCAGTGAATATGAATTGACAGAATTATGGTATAAAAATAGTGAATAACATTTCATGGAAGATATGTCTACAGGAAATAATGGAAATTTCAAAATGTGTGACAAAAAATCTTCACTTATGCCCACCCTTTGATTTGGTCTGAGCTGGAATATTACACCCATAGTTGTAGGCTAGTTGGAGAGAATCTGCACTGGAACAATTATAACAATGCAAGGTCTTGAATATAAAATGCAGGGAAAGATTGAGTAGCTATGCTTATTTTTCTTCTAAAGCAGAGCAAATTGAGGAGGAACTTGTGTCCTTCTATTGCGTGGAGACTGCTGTAAGAAAAAAAAGGAAAAAAGTCTCTGCTGCTCATTGATAAGATAGGAATTAATTGTCTTAAATATCAGGGAGATTTTGGTTAGAATCAAAGTGACCTTCCTAACAGAAAAATAAAATCAATGAATGTTTCCCTGGCAATCAGTATAGGGAGGGGTTTTCAGAAATGCTTGGGTAACTTTTGGAAATGATAGATGTGCAAGCTGGTGCTGCTGTTAGAGGCATCCCTACTGGGAAGGATGAGCTCTGGAGTTGCTTACAGCTTCCTGAGACTGTGAGTTGCTGTGAATTACATGATGCTGCTGTGAAGCATCTGAGTGAGTATTGATTGACTACAGAAGTCTATTGGTGAGCTTGGATGAGCAACCAGGAAGGGGGATGAGATTAAGATTTCCACAGGACATGTTTAAAGAATTAGAAAGGAATGTGTTTAAATGTTTCCATCTTCACTGGAAATACTTTTATTCCCCATATTTCAATATAGCTGTGAAAACCAAGTTTCCTGATACCTGGTGCTCTACCTTGCAAGTGTTTATGAAATACATGACTAAATGCAGAGCACATATTCTACATGCAGAATTGAAATGTTTTAGCCTCCTATTGCTTGAATGTGTTTGGTTGACTCATGCATGGAAGAGCCTGAAGAAAGTGGAACACGTAATTTTGCCCCTTAAGTTATTAGCAAATAGGGGGCACAAAGGAAAAAGGAAGGGTTTGTTCTTCTTCCAGCTGAAAAAAATGTGATGCTTAGAACCATTGAGCTGATTATAAGATGTGACTTCTCCTTGCTCTTGTGTGGAAAGGATGACTGTAGTTACTGATGCTGCTGTCCTAAGATTATTGTTAATCTTAACTGGAAGCACTGTATGTTAAGGGAGGACTAACAGGAGCTGGCTTTGGAAAGAAAGTCTTGCTGGCTGGTATCACTTCAGCAGAGAAAGCTGAAGCATATGTGTGGTCACAACCAATCTGTGTCAGTATCCTGGGAAAGCCTCAGATCGATGATCAAAGCACGAATCCAGTGCTCCTCTGTAGAATAACCTTTGCTTGAACCTCACAGATTTTGATTTCAAGAGGTGATATGTTGCATAAAATTCAATTTCCTAGTTCTTCCTATCCATTTATTTGAGCAATGCAAATTAAAAATCCTTTGGAAGTTTGCTAGTGTCTCACTACCACTCTGGCATTATTTACTAATTAGCTTAGGACTGGTGCCTTTAAATGATTGACCATGTGTTTTTAAGTTAAATATTCTGCACTAAAGAATACTGAATGTATTTCAACTCTGTGAGAGTACCACTTGGTACTTTCAAAGTACTATATAGGCATGACCATTAACTCAGTTACTTCTTAATTGACATTATTGGTGCAAACAATCCTGGTTAGTTTTGTTAACAGTACAGAAAAAGCAAACCTGGATGGCCTGGCAGTATTTGCCTGCACTTGTTCAGCAGCAATTTTTCCTTCTGGTTTGGCAGCTAACTTGTTGCAATGAATTTATTTCTCATATTTACAACAGCATAATTGTAGCCCATGTTGCACTTTGTATGTATTTTCCCTTTTTCCACTATAGTTTGCTGGTTGTCTTCAGGTTTATTTGTTTTGTTTGTTTGTTTAGGGTTTTTTTGGTTTTTTTTTTAGTACCATATATACAGATTTCAAGATCAGCTGAAGCCCTCTTGCTGTCCTCCAAACAGCTGTGTAGCCTTCTCAGTGTCATCTGGAATTTTACTTCTGCACCTTTTATGCCAGGCCATTAATGAGATTATTGACTGGTATTAAGAGCAGGGCAGACTCCATTACCATGTCCTCCCAGTCTGACAGTGAACTATTGATAAGTGCTCTTGGAATATGGATTTCCATCTTGGCTCCTCCCACATTATTGTAACCCAATCCCATTTCCATTCCCTAGTTTGCTTGTAGGAATGTCATGGGAGACTGGGGCAGTCTCAGGGGTCTTTCTCAAAAATAAAGCAACACCTTGCCACTTTTTCTTTCACCATCCACTACTGCAGCTTCCTTTTGAAAAGAAAATTAGATTGTTTTAATGTAATTGATTTTTTCCACAATTTTTAACCAAGCTACAGTCACTAGATAGAGCTCTGTACTGTTTTTGATGCCTTTTCCTCCTCTGCCTTGTGTTTGTTTCTTTTTCATGTGCTTAGGGTTGCTTGTGGTGAATTTGATTACTTTTTGTTCAAAAAGAGATGTTAGGAGACCATAATATTAAAGAAAACATTAGTAGAGTCCAATTACATTGTTCTAGATTGTTCCACCATAAAATGGGCACTAATTTGTGAAATCCTGTGATGTGACACACAGCTGTGGCAGCTATTGTAAGGCTGGGGGAATGGTACTGAATATCTGAATTTTTATCTCATATAGGTGTTTTTGGCAAATCATGATCCTCATAGCATTAAACAGCTGAATTTTAGGTACAGAACTGCTGTTTTGGCAAGTTAACTTTATTGTAAAACTCATTAGCAGCACATATTTTTAGACAGTTTTGCTTTAAATCAAGCTTCACGTTTAAAGTTTCAAAAGTTACTAGAATAAAGTTGCTGTAAAACTGGCAACATGACCTTTGTATAGGAGAAATTTCATGTCATAGTAGTCACAAAAAGAGCAAAGACCACCAAAATTCAGAAGCAGGTACCTAGAAATTCACATTTTTAATCATAAACTCCAAGTCTGGTGTAGTAAAATGTTTAACATATTTAGGATGCAGATGTTTGGTTTTCATAAAAGATTTGGTCTTGTGTAAAATCGTGCTGAGATCCATGATAAGAAAATACTTCCTTGAGTTTTAAAAAAATAAAGAAAGTATATTCTAAATTCAGTCAGATCTGGCAGGGTAATCTGTGGGAATTGCAGTAGTTAAAAATGCAGACATCTGGATGTGTGGATCAGAAAGTTCCATCTAGTATCTGTGATCTGCTTCTTTTATAGCTTGCCATGTTTGTATTGAAAATTGAGCAAATGGTTTCAATATCTGCTCCAAACTCCTTGTGTAGGTGTTTAAACAACAAATTTAGAGTAAGTTATGGGCAAGTTTTCTGAAGTCCAAAGGAGAAGGAATGTAGTTATATATGCAACTTTTTCCTCTTTCTCTGTCAAATTAACCTGAATTCCCTAGTATATAAATATGGACAATACATACCATTAAATAATTTTACTGAGATTCTAAGTAAAAAGTAAAATATTTTATAATATATATATACATATTCCCAGCAGTCTTGAAAATTATTTCATTGAAAAAATGAAATTTGAATTAATTTCATAGATTAGTGTATATTTCTTGAATGCCACTTAAGTCCCTAACAGAAGAAATAAAGTGTGGCAATATGAATAGAAGTCTAGACTTCTAATATGCATTTTTATTATTCTGCTTGACAGGTTATATATAGACTTAATATTGCTTAACATGATTGTGAAATAATTCAGTTTGAAAATTTGGTATCTTATAAATGGTTTAATAGGATTAGGGATCTGTCATTGTTTCTAGACACCTTTGGAGATCATATAACTCTGCTTGAAAATGCATCAGTTATTTTCTGAATGAAAGAAAAAACATTTAATTGCATTAATGAAACAAAGTATCTAGTATTAATTCTTTTGTGCATGGTGGCCTCTATGAAAATAAATTATCACTGTTAAACTGACATCCTGTTGATACTGCATTTTTGTTAAAAAATATTTTTAGTGAATTTTCTTTAGGAATCATTGTTTTCATATGCTATAGGACAATTTTTATTAGAGAAAAATTGTACTTTAGTTATATGCAGAATTTTATAAATGTTTTTAATAAGAATCCTGATATGGCAGGGTTTTTTTTTTAAGTAAATACTGTGTGTTAGATTTGTGTTGATATTGTCTGTGAGTTCCTTCATCAGTTGTAGTGAAAAAGCATGGCAGAACGACTGAAGTCCATAAGGGTGTCTTGTCTCTACCTTGTAGAAATGGTGAATTCCAACAGGGAAATTTCAGACAGTAATTTCCAAACACAATTTCTGAAACAAGAACTTCAACAAATCATAGAGATGTTTTGGCTTTTTCTGTGAAATTTAAACAAAAGAAATGTGAGGCAGTTTTACCATTTCTGTACATGTGCTGAGTGTGAAAAATTTCAGAAGGAATTCAGGCAGCAGAGTTAGAAAAAGTATGGAGGCAAACAAAACTTTGAGTTGGAAGGGAGGACCTCCAGATGGAATAAAACTAAATTGACTAGAATCCTTTAGTTTGCAAAAAGAGACCCCGAGGAAGAATGTGGTGATCATCTAGAGTCTCTAGTTCCTGGAAGGGTGCGTAGAGGAGCAAATAAGGAACTCACATTTACTGGGTTTCACAAAATGGGCATTAGGACCATCCGCTGGAACTGTCAGGAAGCAGTTTTAGAAGAGCCAAAGGAAAACCTGTGTAGACAAAACTACAGTGTGGATGGAACCCATGCTTAATGATTTTACAAACCAGAAGCATGGATTAGCTGAAAACCATTTAGCTGTAAGAAGCTGAGAGAATATCCATGCAGAGGCTGTATTTGCCAGTTCTTGTCACTGTTGCTGGTGAGATATTAAAAGATTCTTTATTCTGGTCTCTTATGTCTGTTCCTGCATCTTCCTGTGATGTTTGTGTGAAAATATTTAGTAACTCCTTCCTCGTGCCATTCAAAACAAGCAAAAAGGGCATTCTTGGATTTTTTTTTTTTTTAACATACTTGTGTGTCCAGGAAGTTCTGTCATTTTGGAGTTGCACACGTGGGCCAGCATCTCCTGTCTTAGTGTCAGTATGTGCATGTCATGTGAAGATGTTAAGAAAAAAGATGACCCCAGAAACAGAGTATAGAAGGACTGTTAAGGACTGCAGTTACCACATGCATGAAGAATACTGGTTAACTTGATAAAAAATAATACTTTGTGATCAGGTTGTTTTGCTGGTTTTAGGACAAACTGTTTTCCTTTGACTAATGTTGTCCTTTTCACCCATATAAAGCCATTGAAAATGGGCTCTAAATACAGCTCATTTCCAATGGCCACGTGCATCTGTTTGCACTCTCTTTTTCCATGGATAAGTGCTAGCACATGGCCAAGAGAAAGAAATCACATAACAAAGAAGCTCCTTTTGTAGAAATGTATCATAATGGTGACAGTGAAAAACTTTCTGAAAACTCATTTCTGGAGTAATGAAAAGCTTTATGAGAAGTTTCTAATAGTCAAACTAGTAGAAATTACTGATAATTTTGAAGTTTCCAGCATATTGTTTCTGTGTAACCTAATGAAAACAATGTGTTCTAGAAAGCCAAATGCTTTCTGATCTTGAAAGAAACTAATGAATAAGCTCTACAGATACATATTTAAAGAAGAAATAAAAGCATTGGTAACATATGTAATGAGCTTGTATTTTAAGTGTTCAGAACCAGGATATGATTTCATATTTGTGGTGTGTGCTGCTATCAAATTAACAGTCCCATGTCTCTGGTTTTTCTTTGCTGGTTTCTGTGATGATAAAAAAACTGTAGCAACCTCAGTGTTACTTTATTTTTTACAAACTTTAGTTTTTATAGAGTTTATCCTTGCTACATTCTTCTTCTTTCACTTAATGCAGTGAAATAGTTTCAAATCTCTTTTTTATCAGCTCCTTGTTGCATTTGGTACAGAAGCATGTTTTTACCCTAGTTAGTTAAGGGGACTGTAAACAAAAAGATGTACAATTCAAAGCCAAGCAGTGTTTCACACAAGGATGGAGGTGATAATAGCTTAATTCCTGCTTGATCTTTCCTGTCTTTGCCCTGGCTACTTCGGCTTGACCTTGCCCACAATCTGATGACCTCCTCATTGCACTCAGCCATTTGGAAAGCTGCTCATGCCATAGCTGGCCCTGAGGGGCTATCTGGGAGACCACTGAGCCATTGACCCATGTCAGGGCTGCGTTTCAGGTCTGATCTACTCAGCTCCTGGCCTGGCTACATCCTCTGCCCACTGTAGACAAAGCCACTGGGGCAGTCTGATTTTTATTTTTTTTTTTCCCTACTTCTCAAGTGGCCTGCAGCTTGCACTTGCTGTATGGAAGACCAATTTTACACCACTCATTTGCTATGAAATACACTTCCTGAAGCAATTACGTGTGTTGATCCTTTCTTTAGAAAGGAAGTAAATTCTCTAATTTAGCGGCTCAGTTTTTCTAAATCTGTCAAATTGCCAGATTTATTGGGTGTATTTAAGTCTCAACATCAAGTTCCACAAAAAAAAAAAAGAAAAACCAAACAAACACCCTACTTTTAAAATATAGAGCAGAAATATGTGCATTTTATTATACACATATTTTCACGTATGTTTTTTATATATTACGTCGTATATAGACATAACTGTCTTTATGGGCTTTTTCTACTGAGTGTTACACCTGGACATTGCAGATATCTTTATAAAATTGTGTGAATAAGGTTCTAATGCCATTAACTTAGATAAATTTATGTATTACCTGCTGTGTATTTTATAAAATGCATGGCAACTTAGGAAGTTGCAGGTCTGTTTGCAAAACAAGGAAACAATCCACTTATCCAGGAGAAAATCCTTATGGGTTTGAGCGTAATTTTCCTTCTTAGCATGTTGTGTTCACTTTTTAGAATGTATAATTTTCTGCCAAATAAATAATTTGTTGTTTAGCCATTACTATTACTTTATTTTTCTGAGAAGACTTAGAAGTCACAATTCCTGCACTGTTTTTCCTCAGCCATGTAGCTGTGCCAGCAGAGGTGCAAGAGCAGGCCAGCCAGGGAGGTATTAATGCTGAGTTCCAGTCCTGTTCAGCACAGGCCTGGAACATCAAAAACATCACTTGTTTACAGCAGTGATGATCCTGACAAGGAATTTAGTGCAGACCTTGTTACCATGTGAAATCCCTGCCTTTTATTCTCTTGTGTGTGAAATATTGTGTGGTTCTTCCTTGTAATTTATAGACTGGACACATAATGAGTGAATGAACTTTACGTGAAAGAAAAATACTGACTCAATTAAGCTTTGTGGGGGTTTGTTTTGTTTGTTTTTAATGGAACGTGTGGCATAACTCCAGGTATTTTAGAATTTACAAAAAAAAATTATTTCTGGGCGTTGAATGATCCTAGGTAATAGCCTAAACATTAGGTTCTTAGACCCTTTACATTAGAGAGAATAAGAATATAGCTGGGTTTCACACCTTTGTAATTAATAGCTATGGTCCTAGTTTCAAGCCAACTGTAGACTGCCATTTGTGCATTAGCACTTTAAAATGGGTATTGTACTAAAATGTGGAAGAATCAGTTTTCCACAACTTTTTACCATCTGTAATGATTGTCTGTACCTTTCCACTAAATGTTATCTGTACCATGTGGTATTTATTACTTTAGCTTTGTAAGTTTCTCTGTGCATATCATGCAACCAAAATGAATGTTCAGACATTTTTTGTTTGTAGCCTGTTGTGTCTCAGTTCCTTTGTCATGTTAAAAGCATGCTAAGGAGTCATCATATCTACAGGTTTAAATTTTAGAAAGTGCAGAAGGGGGATTTCTCCCTTCTAGTGATGGAGGGGGATGTCTGTGGGAGAATTTTTTATATTCTCTTAGCTTAATTCCATCCTAATAATTTCTTTTTTTAATGTGACACAGTGCATCCTCTGACAGAATTTATAACATGGCATTGTTTTTCATTTATCTACAGGAATTGATTCCTGAATTTTATTACCTGCCAGAGATATTTGTCAACAGCAACAATTACAATCTGGGAGTGATGGATGATGGAACAGTGGTGTCTGATGTTGAACTTCCACCGTGGGCCAAAACCCCAGAAGAATTTGTTCGTATAAACAGGCTGGTAAGATGGCTCTCTTCTATTGCCCAGTCACTTCTGGCTTGCAAGATTCTTCTGAAATAAATTGGATCTTTGTCTGCAATATGTATTTATAATTTACATAGAACTATGTCTGAAATATATCTGAAGATACAGATTTACAAATGTAGGAAGAAAAAAGGATACAATATTCTCATTCTTAGATTTGCTCAAAAGAGTTTGAGTGTGGTCTAAATATGCAGGAGATCTTACCCTGTTTCTGTGTCAGCTCTTGTGGTTCTAAAAAGCTGATAAAATCATCGTTCAAGCCTTTACAGAAGGCTTGAAAAAGCTTGTTTAATCATAAAAGTATTTGTCACTCTGATGACTTAAATGTGCTGTTGAGGTTTCTTAACTTTAGTGTCCATATAACTCCCAAAAGGCATTTGCAATCTTCTGCCACCTCTTCCATTTCTGCCATTAAATTGATATTTTTCAGAGCCCTTTTTACAAGAAAATAAAACTAAATTCTCCTTTGCCTGCTTCATTCCCAAACCTTTGTTAGTGTTCTCTTCCCTGTTTTGGGAAGTGGAGTTGTTAGCACTGCCTGTCTTCACTGTGCCCTCTGGGCAGTGCAATGAATTATAGAATAACTGTTACACTGTCATTGGTGGTGTTTCAGCACATTCTCAAAAGCTATGTTAGGCTCTTCTCAAAATGAAACAATTCTGCATTGATGGCATTGTGAAATAAGTAACAGAAGCTTTTCCTAGAGAATCTTGAAATATGAGGCTGCAGTTTTCCTGTGGTAGCCAGCTAACTGGGAAATACTGAATTAAGGCATGGAAACTCTCAAAAACCTTTCAGATACCAGGCTTATCAGGATAACATCCTGATAACTCTTAAGTTAGGAAATGAGAATTGAAAAAGTTCTGTTGTTGGTGGCATATCAGACTTCATAACATTGGAGAACCATCAGAAGAAATCTGTGGGTCAGAAGTCAATTGGAATGTTTTACACTGCACTATTACTGGTGATATGATGCCATGGTTTTCAGAAATGCTGTGTGGCCTGGATTCCTGCAGGCAGTGAGGTAATCACAATGAATGTTGGGTGGATTTAGTGTTTTCCTTCATCCATATGAATGTGCAAATTTCATTTAAACGAGATATGAAATACAGGAACATTTAGCAGGACTACTTGGCAAACTGTATTGGAACTCAGCTTCTGATCTCACAGTTGTGGTGATAGGTAGGGGAGGTTGCCTGACACCTCTGTGAGCTTGGCATGTGCTGGTGCCTCAGAATAACCTGGGAAATGCAAAGCTGTGTTCTTGAGCAGACTTGTCAAAGGCACTTGGTGGCCGTGGTCTCTCATGACTCTGGTGTTTTAGCTTTTGCATTAAAATATACTTTTATTCTATTAGTTACAGATCTGGTTTTCCCCACTGTGAAGTTATTCTCAGTCTCCCACTTCCTCCTTGTCTAAGATGTTAGCTCTTAATTATTTTTTCCTTGTTTTGAGCCTTGGGCCAGGTTTTTCTCACCCTCACCTCTCTGTATGCTATGACCTACCATTCCCTCATTCTTCATTTCCCAATCTGCTGCTCACGCCTGCCTTTCTTGTAGCTCTCTTTGATATCTCTCCCTTGTGCAGTATTCTCAGTGTGAAGTCTTACAGTTTTCAAGTATTGGACAGAAAAAAAAATAGTTTCTTTTTTTAAGGCTTAAGGTAATTACAAAAATAAGAAATAATTGATCAGATGTTGGTATTAAAGTGTGCCAGACATCATCCAAATGATATCCAGGGTTACCAAAAGGGTAGGACCTACAGCTATAGGTTCCTGGTACTGTGTCTGTAATAAAGATACCAGGTTTTGGTCTGTCTGGTAGCATTAAATTTAAACCTCTGTGTCAATGAATTACATTATCTGCTTCTGACATAGTTAAACATGTCCTGGTGGTGGTGGGCCTGGCTGGTGGATGATGCCCTCTGTGATCTGCCACTTCTGCAGTGGAATAACACTGAGAAAATTACATGCAAATATTAAATTGCTTTTCCTTGTTAGTACTTGGTGGATTGTGTACCATCAGCATAGTTTCTTTTTCAAGTAGAATATGTGTTTAGGAAGAATGCTTAAAGCTCAGATCTACACTACTAGGATCAAGAAAAGCTTGCTACAATTTGGCATGGACTGATGTATTCAGCTAATATTTCCTTGCTGCTTCCTGGTTCAGACCCAAAATAGCGATTACAGTATTCCAAGTGCTCATTTTGAAAGCTGTGACACACAGATATTTTTTTTCCCTTTGCATTTGAGTTTACCTCTTTAAGTCCCCAGATCTTCTACAACGATTGGAGCTCATGAAATGCATACTACTTTGATCTGTGACCTTTTTGTGGTGCTAATCGGGTTCCTGATATCATTATAGCTTGCTCATTAATCATATTTCCTGCAGCCCGTCAGGCAGCCAGACAGCCCAAGCCCCTGTTTTGCAGCCTCGTGTTGGCAGGTTTCTGCTTTTCCAGATTATTACAGTGTGATACTTGGGCTTCTCATAACCAGACCCACATCAAGCTGTGTGCTACAATTAAAGTCAGATGGTCCTCAGGTTGAACGGGGATATTCTGTTGCAGCTGTCTGTCTTTCTGGAACAGAGCAGCATGGGGAACAGATGATATGTAGGACAGTGCATAATAACAGCTTGTACAGTACTGGGTCAATAGCAGGGGTTCAGAGCATTAATTGACAGACTGATAGCTGATTTAAAAGTGATTTCCAACCTATTTTTAATTCTATAAAGTGTGTGTTTTAATTGAAATAGGTCGTTGCATTTCCTCTGTGTTTGCTCCAAGAGAAAAAGCAGAATGGCGTATAATTAAAACTGGATTTTGATTGATGGAATGTCATCACGAGCTAAATGGTAGCATCAGGATGTCCTTCTAAGCAATACAAAGAACTCCAAAGTGCATCTGTTGCTTCTGCACGTAGCTGGTATTTTGTATTAGACTGTGATACACAGCATTTTATAATAACACTAATCAATAGAGGGGTAGGGTATTTTTCTCTGAGAAAGTTCAGATTTTGTTGGAAAAGTGACTGTGTTTTTACCATTCTGAAGCCCTATTATATACCTCTAAAGCTCAGGCATATAGTATGTTTAGTGCCATGAAATAACTGCTAAGAGGTTGGAAAATATTTTTCAGTTTACACAGGTGTAGTTAACAATAATTGTATTATTGTCTAAATCCATCATTTTATAAATACGTGTGTGGTAAGAATTATAGTATTAGTTTAATGAGAGCAAAAAAACCCACAGACTTTTAAACATGATAAAATTATAATTCCTCCCCCCAACAAAACAGAAAAATCTCAAATGTAACATGGTGTTGCCTCCTTACTTTACTGTTTCCAAATTGTAGTATCTTTAGGCATTTAGTATGTGAGCAAAGGGGAGGATGCAAGCTTCCTCTGATACCTAATAAAAAATACCTAACAACTTTTGGTTCTCCCATGCTTCTGAGAGACCTATAGGAAATAGGAATGGGAAGTGAACTTGGGAGAATATAAAGAGATGCTCAGATGTGGTTTGGATACAGAAGTCCTAAACAAAACCTTTAGCAGCAGTTGTCAGACACAGAAACAGACATAACCTTTAAAACTTTGATTTTTGTGGCATCTTTTCTTGGCTCCACAATTTTAGTTATGTTAGATGCTCTCCTTTAGAACAGTTTTCTGTTTTAGAAATTTAATTTCACATGTTGGAGCTAGGGATAATTACTGCATTCAAACTGATAGAAATTTTAAGTGCCCTTTGTATCATGCATGAAAAAGCAGACATTCACAAAGTCCAGGTGAAACTCAGGGGAAAGCCCTATGCTTCCCACTGACGGTTAGGAATAGCTAAAAATCCCAATAAGGAAGTTCTGTTCTGCATGGTAAAGTAATCTATTTTGTCCTGTCATTGAAAGGTGGATGTCTGAATTGGGAAGAATTAATTTGAAACTATTAATCAACAGATAATAACTAAATTTCACACAGCTTTGATGAGCCTCAGATTTTTGAGAATTAGATTGCTTCAATGATAATGAAGTCATTGAGGTCTGTCAAGACAGCTTTCCACAATATATCTCAATTTAAGTATTTTAGTGCTTTATTGCAGAGTTAGTCCTTTCCTGATTAGGGGTTTATCCATATCATTCAATGATGGGGAAAATGCAAGACAAATTAGAAAAGTGATGAGATTACTGTGCTGCACTGAAAGTTTTGAAATCCAATTTTCAAATAATTGAAAATGTAGTGTTTGGAAGCTGAGATGCTTTCTGAAACAAATGAAATGCTTAAATACATAAAGATGCTGTACACAAAAGTAACTGTGGCAGAGCCATGAAAAACAAAATGGAGAGGAAGGGTAGGGCAGTCATTTGCCCCAATACAAATTTTAGTGGAGCACAATGAATCAGTGTTAAGAACCACGTAAGGTAAGAAAAATCTCCAGTGAGAATTAGAGGACCATTATCAGTCAGTATGGGGCATTTCTTTTTAGCACAGGCAACTTCACCTAACACCAGGCTACACTGAAAAAGACCATCCCCTGCCATCTAACACACAACAATGCTCAGAAGTGCAAGTTTTGTGACTTGGGTGAAAAACCAAAACTTGGTTTTGAAAACATTATGCTACTTCCAGTCTCTTGAAACTATTGCTATTAGTCAAATATAGATACTGGGTTAATGCCTGTAACTTGGAATGTACTGGATTTTTTTTTCTTTGTGTTATCTTGGAAAAAATCTCTCTGTGATTTTTCCTGGTTCCACAGCTGTGTATTTGAAAATGTGTTACAGGAAATCATATCATAATGTGATATGAACTATGTGAATTAAGACTTAGAAGTGGAGATTACTAGTAATAGATTGCCAGACTATTACTTGTCTATTTCTGATAACAGCTGACTCATTCAATATGTTAAAAACATTAGAGAGCAGGAAAAAGGGTAAAAATATAAACCAAGCTTAACCAGAAGCATCAGAGTTGTTATCTGTGCAGCACCTACTTTGAGATTCTGGTCTTCGTAGAATTGGATGTCGCCTTAAAAAGCTGGAATGCAAATGGAGCTGTGTACACTGAGAGGTGAAGATGCTTCCAGCAATCCGAGCTGACGTTCACAGAATTTGAGAATTTCAAAGTTTTTCAGTTCTTTCAGACTCTGAACTGTTGCTTCCATGTCTCTTTCTGATATTTGGTGATTTCATGTGGCTTTTCTTTTAATATTATAATCTATATACAAAACAAGATCTATGCAATATCCTCTGAATGGAGGATGTCTGTTAACTCTACAAGTATTACAATTTTTAGCAAAAATCACTTTCATAAATTATTACAGAAAAGATAACTATAAAAGTAATCTGTAACTTTGCTTTTCCTGACAAGTACTTTTATTTCTATGCTACAAATGCGCGTAATGCAATTAAAATAGTTATATGTTAATGAAATTAAAACAGCTATATATTTAAACATAACTATTGCCAGTGAATCTTAAAGCACCACACTACGTTCATTTGATGTTTTTTCAAGATGTAACTATGAAAAAACATTTTGTGCAGGAAGTAAGGTTCCTTGTATCAGGCAAAATAAACATTTCCATCCATACAAGTCTCAGAAATGTAGCAGTTTAACTCCAGTCAGGAATAGTATTCTGCAGGAAAGTTGGAAGGTCCAGTCTGCTGGCGTATTTGATTTCATCTCTAAAAAAGGTTGATATTGTCTATTGCTTTTTTTCCCCCTCTCATCTATGGAAACAAGGCAGTCCTGGGAAGCACAGGGACTCCACTGTGTGTGCCCTTAGCAGGCAGAAGGGCACAGGTGCTCTCTTAAACAGTTGTAGGGGATGGAGGCTGGTGTGTGAATGAAGCAGCAGGATTCCTCCTTTCCTGGAGAAGCGTTTCCGTGACTGCAGTGTGCAGTTCTAGTGGGTGACTGGTTCTCCCTTTCAGTTTTCCCATGTGGAATACCAGCACTGGGTTAAAGCTGTCTGGTTTTGCGTTTGAGCTAAGTGGTGCATTGGTAAATCTGTGTTCTTGCACCACTCAGGGTCATCTCCTCCCAGCTCAGCACACACGTGACAATTTCATCGTCTGTGTTTGTGCAGCATTTTTTGCACTTTTATAATTTCTTCCTAAAAGTTAGAACCTTTGTTGTCTTTGACATAGAAATGTTTGTGTGCAGGCTAGAATCAAAAAACCTGGGTAATTGTAAGCAGTCTTTTGATTTAATTATATCATGTACAGATCTGATTATTAGCATGGAAAGGAAGGGGAATGAGACTTTTTTTACTCACTCTGAAGCATTTTATTCAGATCTGATATGAGGATAAGTGTAGAATAACCTTAGCAATGCCAGCATAACCACACATAGGTGAAATTGGTGCAGGTGAAAACCTAATCTGTGGATTGTGGAGGAAAAATTAAAAAAATCATTCAATACAAGACATTTTTGAAAAGTAAAGAGGGGCTATTTCTAAGGGAATGTGTTTTATGGCCTATTAGAAAAGATTCTGAAAATCTGTGAAGAAAAAACGTAGACTAATTTTTCTGTGTATACAATTGACTCCCTGTGTATAAGAATAACTTATTTTTATTGAAGTGCCATCTAAGAAATATGGCCAGAAATTCATGTTTATTTAAATCCAGTTCTGTTGGAATAGTGGCTTTATTAATTTTCATGTATGAATTTTTATTGATTTAATTTGTAAAGAGGACTGCTATACAGAGAGAGTCAAATATATTCAAGAATATGAGGGAAGTAATTAAAAGTCAACTCAAATCGTGCTTTTGAACAGAAGGTAAGAATGCTGAAAGCATTCAGTTTGAGTTTCATAATACAGCAAAATAGGCTAATATTGGGAGATGGGATTTGCATAATATATATGATGGAATACACTGGAGAGATGCATCTGCAAGACAAAGTTAATACATAGTAAAATATATGTGGTGGTGATGGAAAGAAACTGTTTTTTTCCCTTTCAGTGAAAACATTGGCAGCGGATCATCCTTTGCTAGTCAAAAGCATTAATCTATTTTCTATCCAATCCAGCTTTGTAAATAGGAAGAGAAAGCAGAGTTTTTAAAGTCTGTTCTTTCCATAAGATTTCCTTCTTTACATCTTGTTTACAATTCCTACCATCTCTTTAAACTGCATGCAAGTTACTTTATAGGAATTACAACCAAACTCTGGGCTTCAAGTATGTAAACAGTGTAAAATTATTTTTAAAAAAGTCCACACATGCTTGCATTTCAATAAATTCTGAAAGTGGGATAGATGCCAGGCTTCCTGAATGAAGAAAAATTAATAGAATCATAGACTGTTTGTCTTTGCTATTGTAGAAAAAAATGGTTAAAGAAGCTGTTATCAAAACTTGCCACACTTTATAGTTCCAGAATCCAAGGCATTAAATAAATGTAGCCCAAGTATCTTTTTTAAAAAATCCATAATCTGTCACATTCTAAACATAGTTTTAATTACTTTCAATTATTGGGACACTACAAATTTATGGGTAAAGTGTCCGTCTTGAAGTCTGAAACTAAACAAGGTAAGCAGGAATAAAACTAAAAAAGTACAAATATTTGAAGTGAGAGCAAAATTAAACAAAAATATATTAAACAGTAAGAAGAGCCTAGATACATGTATGAGAATCAAAAGGAAACAAAGCCTAAACTAGAACTATGGACTTTAAAGACTGATGGGGGCTGTGGATTTTCTAATGAGGTAAAAGAATTTACCATAGCAAAGATAAATATTAAAACATGGAGGAGAATGTTATGCAGTTGGGAAAGATTATAAAATGTTGAATAATAATGCAGCTTGAGTAGGTACAGTTAAAAAAAAAAAAGAAAACCCAAGTAGGTATATTTGCTTTCATCAAAAAAAAAAAAAAAAGATGATTGGAAGCAATCTAGACAATTAAGTTTGTTTTCAGCTTTTCTGTTGTGTGATGTTGTAGAACTGGTGTTTGAAAGCGGGTCCGTGGAGGACATTAAAGTTATTACTGTGTGAAATGAAGTGGGAAACAATTGTGCTGGAGCCACTGCCCCATTTAACAGGTGTTCACTAAATCTGTCTGTCTTCTCTTTGTCTGTTCTGTGAATGCTGTGCCTGGACTGATCCTCCTGAAAATGTATCAAGAATTTTGATTAACACATAAAAATTGCTTCACAAGCTCAGGTAGTGGTAAGGGAGGAAAAAAGAGTTTGAAAGAGATGGCAGTTTCTTACTCTATTTACTGGAACAGTCTGTGATTGGAAGTTGTCTTGCAAAGAAATATCCAAGTTGCTCCTCCTGTAAGACCAGGACTTGCATACAATGAATGCACTGGTGAGAGACCCAGTAGGATATCGTGTTGTGTGATTTGTTTTTGTGTCTATTTATGGATCATATGGGAAAACATGATGCTAAACTTGAATTTGGTGAGTAGCTCACAATAACGAATTTGTTATAGAGTCAGTGTAGAGCAGTTTCCATCCTAAGTGTTGGAAAAGGAAGTGAGATTTTGGTGGTATTTGCATACATGGAGCTGTGGTTTTCAGCTGAAGAAGGGGAGGGGCTGAGGAAACCTGGCCATCTGTGCCCTACATGGAAGGATACAAACAAAAGTCAGCTGAGGCTTTGCTTTCAGTGCTTTTCCCTGGCAAGACTCCACTCCTGGGATAAGGAAGAGTAATGTTGCTAAAACCATCTGGGGTACGGAGAAAGCTTATGACAAAGATATGCATCTTGGAGGAACTCTGATTTGAGGAAAGAGTTTCTTGTTCCTAGAAGAGAGGAGATAAGAAAGAGCATAAGAAAACCTTACAGTATAGTGTATAGTACTGAAAAGATGCATCAGAAAATGTCATTCTTTATTTTGTAACACAAGGACATGAAAGTTGTTCATGAAGTGATAAATTTAATTTTGCTACAGGACAATATTTTTCAAAATGCATGTAATTAGACTTAGGAATGTAACAACAATACTAGAAATCAGAGAGGGACATTTATACAAATAAAAAGATACTTTGTTATGTGGTACAAAACATGTAATGTGAAATACAAGATCTTACATTCAGCAGTTAAGACAAGCTCAGAGAAATATATGACAGAAGTAGTACCTACCTCTTCTTGCTCTAATAAATAGAAGTATCTTTTCTTAACTTGATTAAATTAATGATGTTTCAGTCATTAGAGCAGATCTTTAGGCTTTATAGAAAAAATCTGAAGACATGGTTCCAAAACTTGGGGGATGTAGCTAAGGAGAACTCCCCACTTCTTCTTCCTATCCCTCACCAAATTTCCCCAACTGTGCCTTTGTTCAGGAACAGATGTTTGTCAAGCTGTGCTTTAAACTGAAATCACATGAAAAAGACTTATTTCTAACAAAAGTTATAATTTTAGTGACCTGATGTACAAATTTTTGTCCCACTGATGGCACTTGCACAGAAAATGGCACAGTCAGCTGCGCTGCAGTGGAAGTACAAACATCCTGCAGTGGAAACCCCTGAAACTGTTTGCTCTGTTGAAATTATCTCATGAGGTGAGGCAGCAGCGAGCAGTGTGGGCTTGTGGAACTAGCCAGGCTCTAGTTAGCCCTGTTCCTGGTCCCAGTTAGGTGATAGCAGCTCTGTGCTCTGCAGGGAGTATCGTGCTGCTGCCTGAGGAAGGGCAGTGTCAGGCTCCTGGTGATTATGTGCCTTTGCAAAAGCAGTGGGTGGAAACTGATGGAAAAGGTTACTGCACCCCAGCCCATCTGCTCAGCATCAGCCTCCTAGATGGGCCCTCACATCTGCCAGTTGTTACCCTCTAATTGGAAGTTCAGGTGTAGCCTTTTTGGTTTAAGGCGAGGCCAAACTAGAGCCCATCAGTCAAGAAAAGAGAATGTACTTGGCAAAAGAAATGCAGGTTTTTGACAATCCACATCATGCTCAAATGAGTCATAAATGTATGGGGCACTTGGTTCCTTTCGTCAGATGGTTGGTCCACCCTTTAAATGATAAAGGACTGGGAATTCTTTTTCCAGTTTTTATTGTGAAGGAATTCAAGCAGCCCCACATCTCTTGGGTTATGATTTTTATTCTCAATCTTTATTATTCAAAAGTCTGCTCGTGCTATAGCTGCAAAGTCCCCCTTTAGGTAAATACTTGCTGATATATTGATCTGTGTTAGTAACAGTTGTGGGGTATAGAGTCAGCTACAGAACCAAATCCAATAAAGGGCCAGTTTTAATTTCCTTATTTCATTCTCAAATAGCCACAAATACTCTATACTCTGCAATTTTAACCAATACAATTGTTCAGCTTTTGAAGCATGAAGTAAAGGACCATTAGAAGAAAGCATCAGAGCTAGAGTTTCTCGTGCTTGTGCTCACCTGATCCTTTCCAGGTTAGTTTAAGTACTTAAAGAATATTTTGGCTGCCTATCTAGGGTCAGTTTTACTGAAAGATGTTAGGGAGCCCTCATTTGCCAGTGTCTGTACCAGATCTGAGGAACAGAATTTTGAAAGGGGGAAGCTTTAATAAGCAGCAAAGAGCAGGTGTATTTTCCATTAATGTAGCTGCTTTGTAGGAGGATAGTGGAGGTTATATCTATAGAAAGATAATATTTATGTAACTCAGAGAAGCCTCTAAAGCCAAGACAGCCTGGCTTATTTGTCTTTGAGAGAAATTTTCTTAAGCACTGAAGTTTCAAAATAAATCTCCAATACAAAAATTATATGAAATCTCAGCTTTTTAAAATTTATTTATTTATTTTTTTATTATTCTGAAATCTTACTTCCTATTTGGATTTTATTTAGGTAGACTAGTATTGTTAATAAAAAGCAACAGCTTGTAAAACAACATTAAAGATATTAATAATACCAAAAGTATAACTGGCATTCAAATAGGTTGTAAGTAGACAAAATTCTGCATTGATAAAGTGACATAATATATACTCTTGTGAGGTTCCTTGTTATTGTCCTTATCCAAATAGAAAGGATTTTCTAAACTACAGTTAAATGTTGGACCTGATCCAAGTTAGTTGTTAGTGAGAGTTGAACTGGGCTCATAAAAACATGAAAGGTTCAGCAGCATGCAAGTAGTTTAGAGGAAGTTGATTTAAAATACTAGGAAACTCAAGTGGGTTTAGTTTTGCAACGTGTAGAATGAAAATAATGCTGGAAGCTTCATTTATAATGTTTATTTTTAATTAATAAAACCCTCAACATTCGGCATTGTTTAAAGGGAAAAAAAAAACCCACACACCAAAACAAAACCTGTGTAATTGTTTTGAGGATGTTCCAAACCACATGCTAGAATAAAAATATTGAAAAGTATCTTGTTTCTAAAAATCTCTGAAAAAAAATATTACAAATGTATAGCAGAAAAGTCCTTAAGGGCAGTGAAGCCTCCTAATTGTTACTGACATTATCTCTTGCCATCTGCTTTCTGAGGCAGAATAAGAACTTTGTAATGAGGATTAGGAGTGGAGGACGGTGAAAGCATGCTCCAGGAGCTGCTGCAGTGTTCTCTGCTTTCATAATAAATCACAGGATAACTTTTTAACAACAGGCTTTTCATAATATATTTTGCCTAAACTAATATAAATAACCTAAGAATTAAAAATTGCTGCATAATCTCAAAGATGTTTGATTTACAGCCAGTTTGTTAAGCCTTTCTGTAAGATACTAAAAGGATGTGAAGCAGCCTTTACTGCATGGACTTGGGTGTCTGCACTGTCAATATCCTCCCTTCAGACTGATGCAGGCCCATCATGCAGGCACACCCTTGGGCTGTGTGTGCACCAGAATTAAACTGTGAGTAAAAGCCATTCCAAAGCTGCACTCAGACTTAGCTCACATCCATTTTAAGCCCAGTTTTGCTGTCAGTGTGGACAGATCCGAGCTCTTCACAGATTTTTGGCAGATTGTGTTCCTTTCTGCCTTTATTCTTGTTTGTTGAACTGTGTCCCAGTTGCAGTTTGCCCTGTGTGGATTAGTGGTTTAGAATAATTTTGGAAGACATTTAGGTTTATTCTTTTGGGTTCGGATGTTTCTCTCCCAAATATGGAGGGAAGTTCCTCTTACATTGTTGTAACCACGGGTAATGAGAAATTTTGCTTTGTGCTGAGATTCCTCCCATGGGACATGCCATCTAACCTGATTGTGACCCATTTATAGGCCCTGGTACCCAAGGTGTAAGCAGTATGCTGACTTGTGTTGTTTTTTGCTACTTTTGTTATTTTGATATTGTGGCTATGAAGGAGACTGACATGAGCTGGGCTGTGCACTTGAGATTAATAAATCCTGTGTACTCAGCATCGGTTTTGTTTCTGGCTACATCAGCACAGTCACATTGGCTCAGTTTTATTTCCAGTGCTTTAAATCCTGCTGATTTGGGTTTGTTTTATGCACCCTTGTCGTGCAGCATGTATAAACATCATCCTCAGTGTGGCTGGGCTGGTGATGGGCAGGCATGCTCAGGGATCAGATAAAACCGCCTGGCAAGCTGGGTCTCCTCGCCAGATGGCCATCTCTGTTTTATGTCAGTTTTGTCACTTCCCTAACAAGAGCAAGCCCCAGTGCAAGAGGAAGGTAAGGAATGTATTCCATTGGTGTTCATGAAGTGAGCCACAGGGCTTCCTAGAGATGGATGCTTCTCCTGTAATCACACATCCCTGACTGAAACATTCCCCTTTTTCCTGCTCCTTTCATCATGACATGAAGGCTGTAACAAGAAATGAGAGAGTAAGAAAGGAGAAAAACCCAACTGAGGTAGTCTCTAAAATTTATGTTTCTCAAGGACAGTTATAGACTGCAATGAAATGCCACATATTGGGGTTTTCCAGTCCAAAAATCACTTTCTGTAAAGAGGCTAATAAGGGTAGTGCACATGAATAGTGGCAGTGGAGCTTGCTGGCAGAAAGCTGTAATACAGGCAGTGAAGCAGAGAATTTAACAAGAAATTAATGCAAAACTATACAGAGGAATCAACAGATGTGGCCAGATATGTTCAGCTTTTCTGAGGTGTTTTCTTGTTGGTGTTTTTGTTTTGTTTTGGTGCCTGTGTGTGTTTTCTTTTTTTTGAGGGTTTTTTTTTTTTTTTTTTGGTTTTTGGTTTTGTGTTTGTTTTTGGTTTTGTTTTTTGTGTGTGTTACTGTCTGTAAATACAAAAATGACAGAGATATGGATTGATAAACCGAGACAGCTTTACTGTCTCCAGTGGTTGCATGGAGATCCTAATTCAGGAACCTAAAATGAAATCTATTCAATATCTTCCTGAAATGTACTAGGTTCATGTACTAGGTATGTAGCCTGTAGTGAGCTCTAGTAACTAGAAAATTAACACAACTTTGGTCTCCACAAAGGACTCAATCCTAAAGTATCTTCTTCTAAAAAAAAAAAAAGTGCAAATTTTTTTTTTTTGTAACGATAATGTATGGAAATGCAGGTGCTGCAATTAATTTTAACAAGTAACTTTTGGACATAAACATTCAGATGGCATAAAAAGCTGGAATTTTATTGTCTGTAAAAATGTTTGTGTAACCTTACAAACAGAATAGCTTGCAGCCTCTTATATGTTCTATGTGATGTGAAAACACTAAGACTGATAAAAATAGTCTTTCGTAGTTTCAAAACTAAAGCCACTAAAATGTAGAACTTAATTTCTGAGTCACATGTGGTGTGATTTTTCTAGAAATACCTTCTGGTTGTATTTGCTACTAATACGAATGTTGCTTCTGTTTTCATTGTCCTTCAGAATTCTATTTGGGATTTAAAATGTTAGAATCTGTGAAATTACAGTTGTTATTTTCAGGAGATAGTTTTATTTCTGTATTACCTTAATGTAAAATTGCAGTGGTCTTCATAAACAGAAAAGGTGACTAAAAGACATGGAATTTTTAATATAGTATTTGAGAACAGAAGTGCCCCTTTCACTTATCTGATCACTTCATGCATGTTAGCTTTCCGTCTTTCAAGCAGTGGGCTGTAAGCGAATTTCAGGAATTTTTAATGTTCTTGGAGAAGGCTGTACATTTGTGACCCAAGGATTAGTAGATAGAGGGTAATACCTCTTAATTTGGGGTCATGAATGCTTGGCGGTCATGTGCTGACCTTACAGTCATTACGTGTCTGAATTCACATCCTTCAGTTGTTTGCTTTGCTAGCTGAAGGGCCTTCCCACAAAGGCAGCAATAGGAGAACATTAAGAAAGTGTATTTTGGTTGTGAATTCTCTCAGAACCGTGGTCCTACACCAACTACTGCTTGGGGATTTTTAATGAGCTTGGAAACCAACTGCAGATTGCATAGAGACATGTTCACACACTGTGTCATACAATAAAGGGCTCCTTTTTTTTTTTTTTTTTCCTCTTTAGAGAGTTTGTGGAATAAGTTCCTGGACTTCTAGCACTTGAAAAACAAAATGAAATTATACCTGTATCCAGTGAATGCATTTCCCTTCAACTAATGCCTCAGCACATGATGTCTAACTAAATGATCATTTAGTTAGCTGGATTTTTATGCTGACTTTATTCAGTCTAGAAGATGGACAGAGCTCATTTAATGCATTGCTCAGTCCCTTCTCCATGCTGCTACATTTATATAGCTCCAAACCCTATTTATTGCGTGCTGTTTGAACTCTCTTCTAAAAAAAGCATCCTACATGGCCTTTTCTTTGATATTCATTCAGTAGTATCTGAATCCTCCACAGATATTACTAAGTTACCTTTATATGACCTTCATGTGATGAAGAAAATGTATGATTTCTATTTTATAAATACAGAGGAGACAAAAGATGCTTGCCTATCATCCCAGCTAACTGTGTGTGTCTGTTTTGAAAGTATTAAGAGGTGACATTTTTCAGAGTATTAAGCATTCTGCAGATTCTGAAAGAAAAGATAAAATGTTGGTTTTAGTTTGGGTCAGTTCTCATTTGCTTTGCCATTCAGCCCAGCAGACAGTTGTGTTTGTATAACTGGGTGTCAAGTAAGGAGAGTCTAGAAATGGTGTGACAGGGCAGAAACTGCTTAAGTCAATATTGCAGCTGAAACCTCAGCAAATCTTACCTGACCATGAAATCTGGTGAAAATAATTATGGAGCTAATCACACTGTGAGAAACCCTTGTATCAAACTAGATACCCCCAAAAATATAGATTGGCTAATGAGTAATTAGCATTGAATTAGATGGCAGTCTTGTAGCAGGGATGAAAGCCATCTTTCCAGGACAAGTGGAGCGTGATGCAAAAATCTTTTCTCTTTTAAATACATTGAAAAATAACATAACCACTCTCTTTGTAGAGAATGAGACATGAAACTCTTTTTTTATTGTTTAATGGGGTCCCCGTGTCTAAAGCCAGATGGGCTCTGATAAAGATCTTCCCAGTCTTTCCATGGCACAAATAAATAGACTCTGGATTTTCAATACTGTTTATTTTTTGTTAATGTGAAGGTACAGGTTTTTTAATCTATGCCCAGTGTTTGGCATTCCATG
Organism: Trochalopteron elliotii; assembly: GCA_024734555.1. Classification (NCBI taxonomy): domain Eukaryota; kingdom Metazoa; phylum Chordata; class Aves; order Passeriformes; family Leiothrichidae; genus Trochalopteron; species Trochalopteron elliotii. The sequence goes on from JANPWX010000168.1 coordinate 376,866, forward strand.
AATAGACAGGAAGAGGGAAGTTTGCTCTGAAGACCAATGTGATAAGAAAGTACATTACAAAAAAGATCGGCATATATATATATATATATATATATATATATATGAGTATATATACACACACACATATATATACACATCCATTATATTGCTGAAGATTTTAAAGTCATATTTGCTCTTAGGTATTTGCTCTTGCTTTTAAACTAAGGTGAAGTATTCAATACACTTTTTCCCTAATGAAGTAAATATGCCTGTAAACATATGTAAATATGGCTAGGTAGATTCTTTTTTTTCCTCTTACAGAGTGTGTGAGGCTGGTTTGTTTTGATGGAAAAAGGTGGGAAATAATTAATTATATGTTCTTAAAACCAGAAATACCTTTTAGGTATTAGTGGATAGTTGTTTTGCAGTAGCCTACATAAAGGATTTTTCAAAAAAAACTAAAGTGGAATTTATCACTCAGAATAAGTAATATGCAACAGGGCAAAAGAGGTTACTTTGAGACTTATGCTGTCAGTGACGTGTTTTCCTGGGTGAAATCCGATTTTATTGACTAGAAGTAGTCAGTAGGCTTCTGTTAACAGCCATAAGCACAGCCAGGACAAGGAACTGAAAAAAGACAATGAATCTGCCAGACCCTGCCTACAGAGGTGAATGTTTCACCAGAAATCACATTACTCTGGAACTCCTGATCATTTCAGACTTGCAGTTTTGCAGCGAAAACTCTTCACCTGCAGCAGTTAAGAGGTCAGAACTATTGTAAAAGTTCCAAGGTCTGCTTCTGTCACGTAAGAAAATATCTATGGTAGTGACTTGCCAGCAGTTTTTTTTTCCTGGGACCCCATAAAATCTTCCACTGAGGGTACCTGTTCCTGGATAGCAAATTTCAGCTGAGTGACAGTGAGCCAAGACTTGCCTTAATTACCCTTTGTGGTCTCTCAGAAATATTCCGAAGGCATCTGCAGACCATGGGTTGAGAACCACTGATTTAAGGAGGTGGCAGTAGTTAATTGTTCACGTGTCATTGTTAAAATGAGCATCAGTTCAGTCTGGGCATGAACTGTCTTTTTGCTGTGACTGGTGATTATGGTTTTGTAGTGGTATAATTGCTAGTATAATAGAGGTAACTAAGGTTAACAACAGAGATAAGTAAATATCATCGAATTATTTCCTGCCTTTAATCCTGGTGAGATAGAAAATATATTAACAAAGCCCAGAAAACCTCCAAATTTATGCCCTGAAGGGGGGTGTTTGAACTTTGCTAATAAGAGGCAGATCACATGCCAGATAAGCCCTAGTAAACATAATTTTCAGGTGATAGTTTGCTTTCTGAGGATTATCCCATTAAAACTTGTGCAGGGTTTTGGAGCAGAGCTGGAGGAGCTTTTATTAACTGTCATAATTCTAAAGATTTTACTTGTTGATACTGAATGTGGTCGTGTATGACATAATTGCTTTGGCTGGTTGAAAAATAGTGCCTATTGTAAATTGTGAATGAGTCTGTGGTCTGCAAAAACAGCTGTAATAAATTGTAAGGTATGTGTTGTGCATGCTCATTTTCCAAAAAATTTTTGAGTTGTTTCAGCTCAGAAGCTGTTTCTGGGGGGGGAAAAAAAAGGCCTTTGAAAAAACAGACCTTGTCTGTTACTGAATAAAAATGAGTTTATGAAATTGGAGAGGAATATGTGGTTATGTTTGATAGCTTTACTGCCACCGCAAATGTTGAGAGTGATTAAAAACTAAGAAGAAGAAGAGCAGGTAGATACAATACCTAGGAGGTACATCCTAACTTCAGGTTTCCTGCTCACATAGGTGACATGCTGGCAGTGCCTCTGGGCACAGGCTAAATGCTGATTTGTCTGGGACACATAATCCTGGATCTTGGAAACCAGCAGCATGGAAGAGAGTGTTGTGCCCCTTGGTTAGTTCCAGGCACTGTGTAAGAGGGAGATTAGGTTTCATTAGTACAGCACGAGAAAGAAATCACCTTGCAGGTGAATATCTCCAGCATTTGTGCTGATGCTTGCTGCTGCAGCAAGAGGAAGAAGCTGTCACTTCTGTAGGGATGAGCCTCAGATCCCAGGAAAGGCGTGGAGCACCCAGTCCCTTGGCCGCAGTTATGGCCGTGCTTCTCCAGACATTGTGGAGGATAATCCAAACAACGGTGGCATGTAATTTACTCAGAAGCATTTCATTATTTAGGTGGCTGTGCAATGACCAAATCCAACTGGTATGCAGGTGGTGATCTGGTAGTTTGGAAGCAGATGCAGTTTTATAATGCAGGTTTCAGTTCATATATGGGAATGACTTAAAACAGCTATAATTTTTTCCTAGCAAGCTATAAATGAGTCCTTGGTTTGCAGTTGTATTCAATTATTTTAAACCTATTTACAATGTATTCTATTGTAAAGCCATGACCTTTGATCTCCAGAATGGTTGCATGTCTTTTGTGGGAAGCAGGAAGTCTTGGGGCAAGTGACACTTGCAATGCAGTTTATTTTACTTAGACTTTGATTCGCCCTCCTCCCCCCTGTTTCTAGAACTGAAGACAAATTTCTGTTTCTATTGGATTATAAACAGGTTCTGGATAGCTTCAGCTGCTGCATAGTGCAGTGATATTTTAATTTGCTGGGTAGACATGTTTACTGTGTACTGTGTAGTTTATGAGTGTTACCATAAATGAGGTAATCTTGCATCTTGGTTTCCATGTGTGAAACATTACATGAGCTAATGCAGCTGCGCCACTGCTTGCTGGGTATTAGTAGACTTTATTTGGATGTGAAGTTTATACTGAACTACTTTAAATATTTATGCTAAAACTGGTAGTGCTGCTTTTTTGATGTGTTTTATAGGACACTGACAGATGCCAAGTTTCACAAAGCAATGTCAGAATGTACATTCTGCTTCGTGCCCCATTGTTCTCAATAATGGAGATTCCAGAGTGAAATAATGTTAATGACAGAATTTTTAATTTATGTTCAGTTAGTGTTTCAGGGACTGTATATTTATATTAAATATACAGAGGAACAGTAGCTTCCTAGCATACTGTAGCAGTCCTAAAAACACACACATTCTCTCCAGAGTCTGGATTTGGAATCTGAAGTGACACATGTGGGTTGTGAGAAAAGAGAAAGTTGATTTCTGCTCCGTGTTGGAAGGAATACGTAAAGATTTTTCCATAGTTTAGTTTTGCCTACCAACATGCTTGAATCATCATGTTTTCTAAAAGTCTGTCTTTTTAGCATCTAGGGCTGTAGTCTTCTCAATTAAAAATATTGCACATTTTCAGTTTATGTAGCTAGTTAGGAAGGTGTAATACACAGTAAGCTATAAAATATGTCAGTGTATTTTGCTAACCTTAGTATTAACACTTGCATGTAATTTCTTGGGCTGAACTTAATTTATGTTCTTCTTGATAAGTCAGAATAAGGGACATCTGTGAAGCACATTTAAAAAGACACTAAAATGATTTTGTATGATTAAGTACTTATTTTTAAGTACTAAAGAAACAGGTATATATATTTTCATAAGCCACATTAAAAGGGCTTTGTCCTGCTGAGGATGTGTTCTGAAGATCTCCAACACTACCTCATGCTTTTCTCAGAATAGAATTGGAAATTATTGTGACATAGAAGTTCATTTTTAATGAACTTAGCTGGAGAATGTAACCAGTTTCTCCTTTCTTCCCTACATGTGTCCTTTGCTTCTTATTCTTCATCCCTTATCTGTAACTTCAGGTTCTCCCAATATTCCTTGTGACACTGCAGCTGAAGCAGCTCCACCAGTGAATTGACTGGTATGCCTATGCTCCCTCACCACATCCAGTGACGTGGTTATCATGGATATTTTTTAACTTGTATTATAAATATTCTTGTTTGTGTGTAAATTTTAGTTGAGTTTCTTACAGTAACTTTGCTCCTTGTATGTATTAGTCATTGTGAAGTGTTTCATCAGAGGAACATGGAGTCATTTTGCATAGTCAGAAGCAAAATCACTGTATGGCATGGTTTCGATTTCGTTTTGCCAAAACTAGGAATTGTCTAAAGGAGAGGTCTTTGGGATTTAGGTATTTAAAAAGTACAAGCTTGCTCTACATGTGGAATTAATGAAGTCCTTTATAAAGAAGAAACAAGTTTTTGAAATCTTACTATTGTTAATATTTGCACTGAATACTCCTGTGTGTGCAGAGGTTAACATAAGGCTCAATGTGAACTTAGTTACTTGTTTTCATATTTTTATTAATTATGTGCTTTTTACCAGCTATATTAAACAGTTTGTTTCCCTTGAGTGGAACAGCAGCTGTAAGGCCTTTGAAAATATTCGTTAGTGTACGTCTCACTCCATATAATGTGATCCCCCACTGTTTAATGTAGAAGGATCTGTAGGTTATATACTGAATTCAGTCTACAATCCGTTTTTACTTATAGTTTCCAGTAAACTTTTTTCTTTAGGATTTTTGCATTTTTAATCTCCAGGCTTTCTCACTTTAAATTTTGCCACAGTCTGTGGTTTTCTTTAAGCTGTTGCCCTTGAAATTTTTAGTTTGCTGAAGTTTAAGCTTTTATAATTCAACAGTTTCCTAATTCTGTGGATAGACGGTTGAAAATGTGAACTTTCAAGTCTGAAATTTACCTAGGCAATTAAAAATTACACTGTATTTTGAGGCTCAAAATTTTTGGTAATGATTTTCACCTCTTAACTCTTGCATAATTGGAAAGAGTGAATTGTGGCTTTCAGGGGCTGGCCGTGTAGTCTGTCTCCTTCCTCTTCTTGGTTTTCCTGCACAAACTTTCCTGAGGAGGGAAGGTCTTTCTTCTTTTCCTCCCTCTTCCCCAATCCTGACAGGTAGGTGCTGGTCAGACAGGATTTGTGCCTGCCAGGCACTACCATGTTCTGCTGAATTTCCATGGTCAGGCAGCCACCATCACTTTCTGTTCCTGGTAGTTCTGAATCTTCTCCCCATTTGAAGGTTTTCCACTGGGTGCTTGAGCATTGCCCACACAAGTGTTGTGCAGAACTAACTATAATGTTACTGTCTAGTGGCAGTGAAGTGGCTGGGAAACAAACACTGAAACACACAAGGGGCAGTTGATCAAATTTCTGTCCATTTTTTCTTTTGTACATAGAGTGTGATAGTGAATTTCTCACACATATTTATGGCCCAGGACCAATAAGATAATTGTAATACTTAAAAATTAACAACAATTAACAAGTTGATTTTCAAAACATTATGCATTAGTACTTTTAGTCCTCTGATGTCCAGAAAAATATTTTGCCAATATCTTAACTTTCAGCAGAAACAGATGTAATTATGTCAAATATGAAGCCATGCAATTTTGTCATCATGTCATGACAATAATGCTATTTCCCACATACACACTTCCATTTTTTGCAGGTATAAGGTTTTTGTCTTCTTCTACATCTCTATTTGTGTGCACACACTAAGCTGGACATTTTTCTTGTGAATTTTTAGTATTGCCAATAATCATACACTAAGAATTTCATTTTGGCTCACAACAATAGGGCTTTTCATAGGTAATTTGAAGGATAAATCAGTAATTATGCATTTAATTGGCTAATAAATCATAGCACATTTCCCTTATTTTCTGTAGTGCTATGATAAATCTTTATAATGTGGCCTGGTGTATTTTTTGTAAAGAAGAAAACTAAAGGGCTTGTTTAGTGTATGTACAGTGCAGGAGTGACATAAATATGTAAGGCCCTCTAAGGTGTTTACTGTGTTATATGAGAAGTCCCTGTGATTACCTGCTTAGGGATTTTATGAATGTACCTTTTAAAGGATGTATGGAAGTTTTAGATTTTACCACTATATCATGTATATATTTGGTATGTAAAAAGCAGGAGGGGAGCTTGCTCAAGCTAAAACAAATTTACAAAAAATACTGCAGTAGAACTTCTTGCGATCTTTGCATTTGTGATTCTGATTGTTACAGTATCAATTCTTGGACTTTTACAATTTTGTTAATTTTCAGAGTTGTAATTTTTTTTAAATGGTGAATGGAGATCTATTCAAGTGCTTTAAAATTTGAGAAGGGTTTTAGGTAGCAGAATCTTTGCATGTCATTTCCATCAACAGTGCAGGTTATGATATTTCATTTTCTTATGAGAAAAGGTGTGGGATCATTTTGTATGTTTGTTCTCATTTAGAGGATGGATTTTTCCAAAAATATTTAATGAATGAAATAACACCAACATTGCCACTATTAAATTATGAATAAAGACCAGGTTATGTACAAAAGAATGAAATGTAGTCTAAGTCTCATGTTGCCTGTGGAAAAGCACTGGCCATTTGTTTGTCTTCATGAGAGGAAACTGAAGAGGATGGTTGTTACAATGAAAATCGGGATTAACATAACACACGTACAAGACTTTAAGGCATGAATAACACTGAATTATATGCCCAGCAAATTCTGTTACCTCAGTGGCAAGGCCAGTATATAAAGTCCCCAAAAGACTTTGTTCTAAAAGTTTCCTGGGCAAGATCCCTAGAATAGACTAAGTATTGCTGTAATAAAAGTTTGTTCTGAGAGACAAGGAATAGGGTTTTTTTTAAGCTAAAACTTTACAATTAATTACTTCATAGAATAATTCACAACATTTTCTAGGTGGAATGACTATAGCAAGATTTGTATTAATACAGAACAATGTTTCCAGTAAGATTTTAGTATGTGTGCATGCAAGGTAAGTGGTAGTAGGACATCTATATTATTACATTGCATAAAAACGAAAACATCCACCTGCATGGGGTGACTGCATAAAAACTTATTATTTTGATGTTTTGTTTAATTATAAAGTGTCCACTTGAATTTGCTTACATCCTGGGAAAAAAATAGTATTTAGGGAGTTGAGAATACTGTAAGATGAAGGATTAATAAATGGCTTCTAGCATTACATTAATAAACAACTGGAATATTCTGCATTAAGGTTGATGAACTCAACCTACAGTGCTCAAATTAAATATTTTTTATATTATGTCCTCTGTGCCACTCCCCAAATTAAATACAGCAAAAACTAAATGGGATAAGTCAGAGAAGTTCATTTTACTTTGGTTTTGTAGCAAGCAAGCACATCCTGTCTAATCCTTGTGTGGCAAGAATTCTCTTGTCAGCTTGTCACAGAACAAACATTTTCCAAATTATCCCAGGTATTTCATACTTCTGTACCAATAATGAAGTAGAGAATAGGTTCTTTCCAAGGAGCTCTAGCTATCTTTTCTTTGATTCTCACAGTTTTCTTCATCATTTATTTCAAACCCATGGTAGTTGGAAGGCAGACACGGAACAGAATCTGGAATCAAAACCCAAAGATTTGATTAAACAAAATGGTAACTTCTGAACTGTCTTCCACAGAGGTGTAAGGGAAAGCAATTTCCCCACATTCACTTATCGCATACATCATTATGGAAATGTGCTATGTGGCTTCAGTAATTTACGAGCGTGGGGCAAAAAGAGAGATTTCCATTCAGAAACACAGCCCACTGCAGCCATACTCCTCCTAATGAACAGTTTGATGAATAACTCTTATCCATTTGCCCACTATACCAGTCCTGAAATTGTCCCATCGCCACCAATTTATTTTCTGTGGGCATCATATTATATTGTGTTGTATTCTGTTACAGTGCAATGGAAGTGTGAAGAGGGTGGGAGTCAATCATTAAGATACACATTTTAAGCAAAGACTGTGTCTGTTCTTTGATTGACAAGACTACAGTAACATTTATCCATAGTGTACTTCTACATTTGGATTGTATTTCTGGTTCCTTTTCTTCACTTGTGAGTTAGAAGTTCTTGGCAAGGCTGAATATACAAAATAAATATAAACCTCACTGCAAAGATGGGTCCCTCAGAGAGAGAGGGGGAGAGAGAGAGAGGAGAAAATGATTTAATGCAATAATGATTTTAGCTATACACAGGCATCCCTTTTTTGTCTCGATTTGTTAAATTACCTGACGTCTCCATGTGTAATTTAAACAAAATTTTGTTCTCTAGTCTTTCTTCCTTTTGAGCTATCTTCTCAAGGAGAAGGATGATGAATGGAAACATAAACATAGCATGAGAATGTGAACTAGTTCCCAAACATTTCAGTGGTTTTTATAAACAACTGGTCATTGTTACCTTTTGCTGGATTACAGTTTCCTTTAGAACAACAGTGCTCTTCAGCTGCATTACAGAGTTGATTCTAAATGTTTTTGCATAGTTGCTTAAAGGCTTTAATGTTTAAATAATGGTTATATAATTATACATTGTTTAAACAATTAGCTTTTAAGGCTAGCAATAAGCTCACATTTTATACACATACTACCAAAAAATGATAATGAAACTGCATTTAAAAGATATGAACTGACCTTAGAGTGAGCAGTCGTAGTTCACAGACATTTGTTTCGATTTTAAAATGTGATTTTTAACATGCTTGTTTTCATCTGGAACATGACTGGTCATTGCTGCCATTCTCCTGGGCTGGCCTTGGAACACAGGCATGGGCAGCAGTGAGTTTTTCACCTTCTGAATCCATTTTCAGCATTCCTGCTGTGTTGTGTGCCCTCTTCTCTGCTGCAGGAAGCGCCAGCTTGCATCCTGCTGGTCTACAGGCACAAAATGTTGTCTGAGGCTTGGACTGAGTGCCTTGGATGGGCAGGACTAATATCACAGCATTGTTAGCTGTCCTCTACGACATTGTGGCAGCTGTTGATTTATATTTTGAAACAGTCAAAATAACAGCAATTGACACAAATTAAGGTAATGCTTAGTATTTTAACTTCTAAAATGTGTCATATTTTGGGTCTACTATTTCTGCTTAAGTTATGATTTGTTTGCCTTTCTAAAATAACACAGAATAGCATTTGTAATCTTCTCAAATGGCATTCATAGAGTGATTAAATTAAGAATTTTTAGATGTATAGCAGCTTATTACAGTAGCAGAAAGTCTGAGGATAAAAAAGTTAAATACATTTTGTCTATTTTATAGAAGCATTTTAGAAATCATGTTTTACAGCCACACTATGTTTTCATTTTAGATACTGTACAGCTTTAACGACTTTCTAATTTATACAATTTTTGTTTCATTGTCAAAACATTTAATTATATCATGTCTTGAAGGTGTAAAGCTGTCAAATAAATCAGAGGCTCAGTATAAACATTTGGTGAATTGCTTTTGCTACCATACTGTAGTTGTTACTGGGCAGTTAGGGGAACTTTTTTAAAGCATTTTCTCAGCAGGTACAGGACAGCACTGGCAAAATGAATTGCTGATTGCTTGTAAAACAGCAGGCAGTAATGCCCTCACTCCTTGGAACTCTGCTTTGTAAAATCCAGTGGCAAGATAGCATGGCACAGAGAGCCAGCGCACAGCAAATGTGTTTCCTGCCTAAGGGCTGCTGGAGATTGCCAATTCTATTCCTCCCACCAAAAAAAACAAAAAAAAAAAAAAAAAAAAAAAAAAAAACCACCCCCCCCCCCCCAAAAAAAAAAAAAAAAAAAACAAAAAAAAAACCCAGGAGATACGTGTAATTGCTGTTTTACAGTGTAAAAAGTAAAGTTCCCACCGCTAGAGGGAAGGGAACGTGTTTATAAGGGAAGAGAAGGCTTTATAAAATTTGGCAACGTGGGCATGGAAAATGGAAAGGTTGCTTTTCTTGACGAAGGCCTTAATAGCTGTATTTAAATAAAATTAAATTAAAAAAAAAAAAACCAACCAACAAAAACAAAGACAAAAAAATCAGACGAACAGCTTGCAGGTGCTTTTAAAATGTTTAACCTCCCTGTGAAAAGAGGCGACCCTTCTCTTTTTCGGCCAATATTTTGTCGCGGTGTCAGTACAAACTGCAGGCTGCCCAGAGCCGGGTTTGGATGAAGTAAATTAGTTCTACTTTGAAGCTTTTCTTCTCTGCCCCTTAGAGAGTGAATGGGGAGGCCCTGGGCCGAGAGCTGCTTTTCATTAGTGTCCCCACGTACCTATTTGAAAGGCAGAGCTCTCCTAGCGCACACAAACACGGCGCTAAAGCAAAAGCTTCCCTTGCCGCACGGCTCCTCGTCTCCCTTTCCAGTCAGGTGCTTCCCAATCAGAGTTAATTACCGCGGTCATTTATTCCAGTCACCCTCGCTCCGTGCCCGGGTGGCCTCGTTTGAAGCGGGCCAGGTTTGAAAGCCGCCGCGGGGTCCCCGGGAGCTCCTCATTAGCGCCGGGGCTGCTCCCCCGCCCGGCACATCCCCGCACCCCTTAACCCCTCGCTGGCCGGGAACGGGCCTCGGAGCCTCGGCCACGGCGCTGGGCACCGGCCCCGAGCCGCCGGGGCCCTCCCGGCAGCGGCGCTTTGCCGGCGGCGGGTCCGCCGGGGCGATGGGGGGAGGCATTCCCAGCTGCCCCGCCCGCCAGCTCGCAGCCTTCCCAAACGCTGCAAAAAAAAGGGCTTTTTGCTGTTTGGCGCTTACTTGGGGTAGTTGAAATAAAGGGTAGGATTGAAAATGCAGGGCTGTTTTCCCATATGCTCTGCAGGGCGAAGCTGAGGTGATGGAGGCTGGTACCTGTGGCACTGGGTGAGACAGAGGCTGGAAGAAGTGCCCGTGGCACTGGGGTGACAGAGCCGGAGGAGGTACTTGTGGTGGCACTGAGGTGACAGAGGTTAGAGGAGGTACCTGCGGTGGCACTGAGGTGACAAAGGTTGGAGGGCACCTCCACACCTGGGGTGACAGAGGCTGGAGGAGGTACCTGCAGCAGCAGTAAGTGCCCTGCGGTGCGAAGGTGGTGGTACTGTATAGTTGTGGGTTCCTTTCACTTCTCTGGGTAAAGTCACAGTTTCACAGAATGTTCTGGGTTGGAAGGGACCCACAAGGATTACTAAGCCCAAGTCGTCAGTGAATGGACCACAGGGTCCCTTACAGCTCTGCTGAAACAAGGATCCAATGGTGCCCTTACGCTTAGCATGCTCTGGGTAAGAAAGCTGCATGCCACTCCACAGGCTTATTGGAATGTTATTTGATTAAAACCTTTGTAATTTGGTTGTTGCTGCTTTAAAACATGGCATAATATTGTGCTCTATTTGTTTTGTTTCGTTTTCTTTTGTAAGCTTTTTTTTTCTGTCCTGGGAAGTAACATCATAGACAGTTGCTTATTTTCCCTCTAAAGAGCAAGAGCTGGCCCTGGGAGTTCAGCTTCTGAATTAAATAGTTATTTGGAAGGTGGGAGTTAAATGTATCATTTTGCTACAGTATATCTTTATTTCTAAATGTGGAGGTTTCTTGGCACATCTATGAAGAGGAGGTTATGCTGTTAATACAAGAGAAAATTCTAGGGTTTTCTAGCGTCTTATTTAGCTTAGAACTGGAGAATATGTAGTTAATAAAAATGTTAATAACTGACCATATGCTTTTTCAGCATTCAACCTCCAAATGTTCAGAGTATTCATCTCCTTTGCCCTTCCCACTAACATGGTTCATGGCAGAGTAATATAAAGGTTATGAAAAGTTTGCTCTCAACTGGCTGCAGACTCTGTTGCACTTGGAGGTGTTTATGCCTTGGTTTCCTGAGCATGCTCAATATACTCAATATATCACTTGTCTTTCTGTGTACAGCTGTCAGTGGAAGTTTGAGGCTGGTTGGGTAAAAGAAGGGAATAAAATCTAGAAAATATTACTCTGTTTACAGGAAAGCATTCTGAGCAAAGCTGTTTGAAACTTAACATGCACTGCATCATGAAATTAGAATAAAAAATCAGAAATTTTGTGTTTCCTAAGGATGGATGTTTTAAGAAGTAATTTATAAATGCAATTCATTTTCAGTTTGATTTCTTTCAAGCATTGAACTTCACTCCTAAGAGCTCTTTGTTCTGCTATGAATTCCAGTGCTAGCCAACCTCCTCCCAGGGACCATGAGACAACCCGGTGGATCCACTGGGAGAGGGAATGACACAGTCAGGACTGGGGCAGTGTCCAGCTTAATCAGGAAACTGGGATCTCTTGCCCTAGGGTATTTGATAGGTGAGCCACCTTGAGCACCAGTTTGTCTGGATCCAGACTTCCCAAGCTTGGATAGCTTGTTATGCAAATGTGCCCGAACAAGATGTTAAATGGGAACCTGCTGTGTTTGAGCAAGTTTGCAATGAGCATTTCATTTTTCAAATAGTATATTCCACAAATCTGATTATTTTTTCTGAAATGCTGAATGTCCTTGCTGCACAAATTCTTCCTTTCTCTGTCATTCTCAAAGTCAAATGACGATTCTCCTTTGTCATTCCAATTAAATGCCAGCTTCAAGGAGTCTGGTGTACTTGCAAAACACCTTGTAGTGTCATCCTAAGCAACCCCTCAGGATGGCTTTATAAGAGATCAGGGTTTCACTGTTCATAGTCATCTCAAGCAAGCAAATCCTGTTTAGCTGGGCACCTCAGCCCCAAAAGTTACACATTAGTCCCATGTGAAGATACAGCAATATTCCCTGTTTTTGTAGCTGATTTATTCGGATGTGGTACCCTAATTGTGTTTGTAAATCTTGTGTTCTGTTCCCCAAAAGCTTTAGAATAGTTCTATTCCGTGAATTAGCAGATAAGTCAAATGACAAGATTGAAATTACTTTTCTGCCTGACTTGCATCTAAACTGTGTTTTATATTTTAAATTCCTTGACCTTTTGTCATACCATTTCCTAATCTTAAACAACTTTTTCTGGAGCGTTTTATTTGCCCCCCACCACTGGCTTCAAAGACAAATTAGATTAGTCTCTACAAGTCCTCTAAGATGTTTGCTTGTGCTGTTTGCAGTGATTTGAAGACCATGTGTTTGCAACCATTTCTGTCTCCTCTTACATGCATACTAATACTTGTTGATCATTACAGCTCTTGTGAATTGGGTATACAACTGACACATCAAAGCACAGCATAAATGCTGCAAGCTGTTGAAACAGAGTGCAAAAATAAAGCAACAGTTCACTTTTAGGGCTTGCAGAGGAAGTCTTAGGGAAGGAAGAAATGTACGAGCAGTTTAAATGTAAAATATATTAAAAAATCACTAGTTTCTCACAGTTTGAAGTGTGTTGTGCTGTCAGTAACCAAACAATATGCTTAGGCTTAAACTTTGAGGATTTAATGGGGTGGCAGCCTAAATACTTAATTGAAAGCCATTTCAAGTGTGGCTTTGTCTGTGTTCACATAAATCTTATTTTTGCATTTTAGTGATGCAAGCTCAGTTCATGTTTTTGATACTTTCTAAAGTACTTCATGACCTTCACTGCAGTCACTGAGTTTGTATATTGCATTAGGATTATGCTACCTGTATGTTCAGTAAATGCAAGCAAGCTAAAATCCCACTCTAGTACGTTCCTGAATTTCAGAATTTGGTCTGTTTCAAGCCCTCAGCGTTTAAAAAGCTGGTACAGCCTCAAAGGCAAGCAAATGTTGCACAGTTTGAAGTTTTGTGATGTGTGGTTTGCACCTCTCTCTTAAAGGGAAAGAATCTGCAACATAAAAAGCTGAACGACTGTTTACCATCCTTTTCGAGGTGTGGAGTCCTCTGACCTTTCAGTTTGTCTTTGCTAACACTTGACATTCAGACTGTGATCACAAGGCTGGAGGAGGTGCCACACAGAAGTCCCTGGGCTAGGAGCAGTGCAAAGGAGCTGAAGCTTTGGAGGCAGTGTCCCTGCTTTTGGCTTCTGAGGGGAAAAGTACTTTATCTTGGCAGAGTGGGATGCTGAGACACCCAATGCACAGCACTGAGCTGTGAAATGCAGTCCTGTCTGGTGGGGTTTTGGTGGTTGGGGTTTGGGTTTTTGCTTTTTAAACACAAAACTTCATTTGAACTAATTTGACTGAGCCAACTGTCAGCTGTGTGGTTAACAGCCTGTGCTTGCATGGGTAATAGGTTCCAGATCCAGGCTGTCAGTCTTCATGCAAACAAGTGCTGGAGGAACTGGGAGAGGAATTGCTGAATTTCAGGGAGGAGGGAACTTCCTGCCTCCTTTTGGTGCTGTGTGTGAAGATTTTCAGAAAGAGTTTTCATTCCCTGTCTTGGCCTCAGAATATTGATGACTTTTCTGTGGGAGAGAATCCTCTTAACAGCGTAGCAGACATTTTAAATGTGGACAGTAAATTCGGGGATGTGGTAGGGGAAAATGGAAATGGTCAATAGCTCAGCAATCCCTCCTGGTGTTATCAATACTTGCTTGTAGCCAACTTTGTAGTAAAAAGTGGTTATGGACTAACCAGTCACAGTTAGATGCTCTGTGTGTCTCTGGGGAAGGACAGATGCCAGCCACATACAGCAGTATTATCAGAGTTGTGAATAACGATGGCCATTTCTGTGATTTCACAACTGCAATTAATTATGGCTTTTATAAATCATTTTTCATATAGGGGAATGTAGTAAAGACCTCCTGATCATTTTTTTTTGTTCCTACCAGTTCTGTACCTTTTCTATCTCTTGGTGTGAAGAAACCAGACAGTTGGGATAGGGCCTGTCTTGGGATGCCTTTTGGAAGGCATCTATTCACGGATGGAGCCAGCTGGCTGAGACAGGTTTTGCCCACTCTTGTTTTTCAGTAGGGAAGTCAGGGATGTTGATTGTAACAACCATGCATTTGTGGATAACTGAGGTGAGGCAACACCTAAGGGAGGTGTCTAAACTTCGAAATTTAAGGATAAAAATGCATAATTTGTTCTGTTCACAAACTGTTCATGGAAGATTGTAGCAGTTCTGCCTTAAAATTTTTCTCTCAAATTTGCAGGTTATCAGGAATATACTGAGAAATATTTTAAAGGTGATGACGGCCCTTGATGGAAAGAGTAGCTACAAATGCTCTGATCCAAGTTTTCATATTCATAGAAATCTTTTATTCCTGGCACTTAATAATAGACATTTCAGTTGAGAGTAAAGCTAAATTTTAAAGGAGATGCAATTTTCATTTTATAAAATGTCTAGCAGCTAACTTTTCCATTTAAACTACAAAATTACTGTTCTAGACTCAATATAGAAATGACCAAAAGATGAAAAAATTTTTAAGATTTTTGGCTAAACATGCTACTCTTATTTTGGTAATAATGGCATTAATTCAGATAGGAGTTTGAATCATTGCATTGCAAAATATTTTTCTTTATTTACATGCTGCTCATGTAGAATATACCTTGCCACAAAATTTCAGTATGTTACGCTATTACAAAAATTTTCTTCTTTGTCAATGCTTACTAGCTTAATGTTAAATACAGAGAAGAAGGAAGAGAAGAGAAGTTAATCTTCCAGGGATCTCCTGTGTCTGAGCTTCTCAAATTGCTGATATCCTTTTTTCTACGAGATCAATTATCTTCAGTAGAGCATCTGAGTTAAGTGTTTTATTAAGACTGTATTTTCCAGAGTACTTCATCCTGGTACTGCTAACCAAGTAGAGAGATAAAGTAAAATGCCCATTTTTGTTACAACAGCAGTGAAGAATTGGCAGTGCACTTCTGGAACACACATACACACAAAGGAAAAATGAAATAGTTATTTTAATTTTTTTGTAAGTAATGCTCAGTTTCTTAAGTATTTTATGCTTAAAACAATTTTTAAAATACAGTAAGTAAAACTAAATACATTTGAACTTCAAATAGTTACTTACCGAATAAAAAACCACCAGTCATGTAAATGGTTTTGATGTCCCTTTCATCCATTTGAAATTTGTGTTACCTCATGCAGAACATGGAGTTTTCTACTTAATATGTTTGCTGTCCTCTTCCTCCTGATATCCTCAAGGCAGGCCTGAATTCTGTACCTTTCTAATAACTTTCTAATATCTTTATTCTCAGCTGTCAACCCCTGTGATCAAACAGTGTTGCTGGTGAAAGCGTGTTTGGTAATTTACTTTTTAATTCCTGGAGGTTACTGAGAAACCTCTAAAGATAAAGCCAGCACTTGAAGAGTTAATATGTTATTAGGAGGACAGGAAATCTGGCAACTATTGCAGAAACTAGACCTAATGGTGCACACAAACAATTTGTCAGTCTTGGTAAAAGTGAATAGCTTTCCGCAGAGTGGCTGCGTTTGCTTTGTTTGAACAGCCTAAACTTTTCCTTTTCGAACTTTAAATCTTAGAAGTGAAATGTGATCCCCGTATTGAATCAAAATAATTTAATTCAAAACATATTTTGATTGGAACAAGGCTGACGTGAAAAGAAACTCTAGAATAAAAAAAGAAAAAAGTTGAAAGGACTTTCTATCATATATTTAGCAGGAAAATTTGAAACAGTTCTAATTAGGCTGAAAAAACCAGCCTTCTTCATTGTAACTTACAAAGGTCATGTATCAATGTTAAGGCAGCATTACCGACTTGTGTCTGAAAGGCTGAACATGCAAACATCATTCCAGTTGTTTAGTTTTGGTGGGTTTGGGGTTTTGTTTTGAATGCATGTGCACACACGTATTTCCAAGCCAGAACACATATTTAGTTTAAAGTACTTACCTGCTGCTGCAGTTCTGTGGGTGTTTTGTCATGTTCAAGAAGAGTATTTTTCACCTGAAAGTTGTGGTTGTGCTGAGAAATGTGTGAAATCCTAATTCATGCTTTTCTGTTCATACATAAATATTTTTCAAGTGAGACGTAAAAGAGGCTCCATTTTAAGCGTTTCAAAGGAAATTCTTCCAGAGGGGAATTAAAATGTTTAGTCCACTAAAGGTAACAGGCAATTATTTCTACTTGAGATTTATTTCTTGCTGGTGAAGTGTATTCCTGGGTTTGTTGGTTTGATTGTTTGTTTTTTTTTTTCAATCATACAAATAGGAAAGGTTATTCATGTACAAGCAGTTTGGTTTCTTATCAAAGTTTCTCCTTTCATTTTAACATTTCATAAACCACATTTTGCATGGGTCAGACTATTTTTGTGTCGTTCAAATAAGACTTGCTTGCATGCTTTATGCTGTGCTTCAAAATTACTTTGCTTTAATCAGCATAGGAGTAAGGCAAGTAAGCCTGTCATTTATTTCTGAATAGCTTGACTATGAATATAAATCTGTGCTGATGAAAAAAAATGCAGTTAAACCTTTCATCTAATTTCAGCGTTGGAACATCCCAAACTCAAGCACAGTATATATTCATTTTTAATAGATATCACTTCATATGCTGTATGTCACTGCATAAAATCTAAAGCAGAAATAAAAGCAGAGGGCAAAAGCCATAGCAGTCACTTCAAAGATACAAATCTTGATTCCAAAGGTATAATATTGTTTGGGCAAATATATCATGATAAATCTTTAGAGAATCTATACTGGAAAAAGGAAGAATCATTCCCAGCCTTCTAGTTCTATGCTTTTTGTTGTTCCATCCTTTTTCTAGCAAATCATTTGTATTAGTATTAGACTGATGTTAGTCTTTGGCTGCCAGCAGTAAATTATTCCCTGTTCAATCCTTTCAGAGAACAGGACAGAAAAAGATGCTCATAAAATAGTGAATTTGTTCACAATGAGAGTTGTTCACAATGAGATAGTTTTGATTGCACGTATTTAGTGACATCAGATTGTGTATTGGAAAAATATTTATGAATAAACTAAAATTTCATAGTTAGATCAAAGCTTCTATTTGTTGATGTGTCTGAAGTGTTTCTACCTTGGGAATAGAGAAATGAAAGTTACTAATAGGTGTTTGTGTTTGACATCTGTATACTGTACTTTTTAGCATATCTCAAGTGTTTTAGTCTCTGCCTAATAGATCTCATTAAAGAAACAGATATCAGCCCCAAGACAGTTTGTCAAAGTTAATATGAGTCCCCTGTGGACAGAATTGACAAGCTGTGTGTGGCTTCACGTGACTGCCTTTCCATGGGCTTGTTTGATCCATTAGCAACTGGACATTAGTCCCTGATTTGTTTTACAATAACTTAGTGGAACTGGATATTGCTGTATATGCTGGACATTTTTGGGGGTTTCCTTGTTGTGCACATTTCCCTCAGAGCCCAGGGTGACAATGTGCTCTCCCTGCCCTGAGGGCACTGGCAGTTATTTGGTTTGCTCCAGGAGCAGCGTGGAAGGATGTCCATATCCCGTGGCTGCGTGCTGGCTTTAACTCGAGCCTTAATGAGCACTGTCTGGCCTAAAGGAAGCTGAGGCTGAAGTAATCCTAAATGCTGAACCATGGATAGGCTTGGCTTAGCTTTGCAAGAGGTAAATGCTAACAGCAATGTTTGAAAGCAGCAAACACAGCAAATCCCCGTTTTGTAACCAAATAGTTTGCAGATTGCAACCTCTTTTTTTCTCAGATGCTTTCTTAAGGAGGACCTTTCTTAAGGTATATTTACCTTAATTTACCTTTATAATTGCTATTATAATACCTTTCTTAAGGTATATTTAAATATACCAGTGTGGCTGCAAAGTGCATCACGCTGATCTGGCACGTGGTGTTGTGTTCCTTGGAAGTCTGTTCTTTAGTCATTATACAAGCTGTTAATTATTGTTCCCCCATTGATTATGTCATAGCATAAGCACTTCTCTCTGACCCAGAGCTTCACTGTGAACCTGAAATCCAGGCAAGCTTATTTGGCCTTTGAATTTGTGTGCTGTTCAGTCTGTCCTTTGATTACCTGATGCTGGCTGTAGCTGGTTTTCAGTTGTCTCTTTCACTTGGGATTTAGCAAGTAAGAAGATTTTTAAATGGCTTAATAAGGAAAAAAAATTATATGCTTTTGAATCTGTACAAATTTCAAATGTAAAATAACTTCTAATTTAAGAAAGGGATGTAAGATCAGGATGGTTCCCTACCATTCCCTGAGAAGGCAAAATGTTTTAGTCTTGCTTTTTAAAGGAAAAAAAAAATCACATTTTTACAGATGTAAATCTAAGGAGCTTGCTAAAGGTATTCCTTTAGTTATTTAGGTCCAAATGCTTTGTGAGGGTAATATGACTCACTGAAAATCTAGCTTTTGTAGAAAAGGAGAATATGAACAACTTCAATATATGCTGAGTATTTACATATGTATCTATAAAAAAAATCCCAGATTCCTAACATTCTCGTTTTCTTGGCATTAAAGAGTTATAATGGTAACAGTAAGTATGTGCCAGGGTTAATTTTTTTTTTTAGCAGGATAGCATGAAAATTAATTCTTATCATTGTCATTTGCTGAGCCCTGTAGAATTTTATTGCACATTGCAGTATTATGGACACTCATGAGACTCCTGACTGGTTTTATCTTATTAAACAATTTTGAAATCATTAATTTTTAATTGGCCTGCTTGTGGTTTTTTATAGTTTTAATTGTGTGTCTGTGTCTAACTATGGGGTGTTTTTTAAATTAAAAAGAAAAAAAAGTCCTGTCTAAGCATATATGTTGTAAGGTATTGCTATGTGATCATCCAAACAGATACTCTACTGTGTGGTGATTCATTTTAAAGAATGCTTTCAGCAATTCAGTATCCTAATAAAAGTAATAATAAAAAAAGAATGATATGATGTCTAAGATATGTACAGGTCTTTTCTTGATTGAAAGTTCTAATTAAGTGAATCGAGGAAAATTAACTGAAATTAGCTGTCAGAAAGTCACATTTAAATGAGTGATGATCTGGTGTGGCAGTAAACATTTAAATGATATAAATTGCCATTTAAGTGTATGGTTTAATGTTTGTCATGCATTAATATGACATGAAACTGCAGTGACAATCAAGCAGCTTGCTCTAATTTGAACATATTTAGGGCTTTTGTGTGGAGTGCACCACACAAATTAAGACAATTGCTGGTTTTATGTGTCAATTTAAATGTTGTTTTCAGGCATCGGTTAATGAAACAAACCCATCATTTTTGTGTGCAAATTGCAGAGTGATTTCCTGGGTTTTCAGATTAATTTCAACTTCCTCTGCTGAAAATTAGGAATTTTCTGTGCAAGGGAAATGTCATTCATTTTACTAGATGAAGAGAATATCTGTTTGTTATGTTTTTTCATTTGGTAATTCAAAGCAGAAATACATTGAATCCTCTGTATAAAATAGAAAAAACAAATCCTGATAGTGATTTAATCTACATGAATTAACTCTTGGCATGACAAAGAGTTTCAGGTTACCTTTTAATATAGTGGTTTTTGGATGCTCTTGTCTTGGGGGTTGGGTTGTAACTGGGTAATGTCTTCAGAAAAGCAGCTTAATCATTCAGCATAGTACTTCTGTATAGGCTTGTGCAGAAGAAATGCATGAGAGTGGTGGCAGTTTGATATTTCCAGCTGGTTAAAAATTTTTACCCTAACATGCCTGGTTAGTTAGTCTTTTTTCCCAAATTCTATCAGTCTTCTCTCCGGCTGTCAGAATCAGATCATCCTGCTGTTGTTATGCAGCATGCAGATCACACAGGAAAGCACAATTTCACCTGGGGAGTGCATAGAAACATAGCCTGGCTCTGTAGAAATGCAAAAATGCTTTCCACTTGCTGCTATTATTTTTTTTTTTCCACTATTACAGTTTAAAAACAGAGGTGTCCTGGTCAGTGGGAGGTAGGACATGAGACTCTGGCAACTATCATGAGGCCCACCTTTTTTGGGGTAGAATGTCTTAAAATACTCTTATCAATTCTGTATTTAGACTTGTTAAGATAATTTTGCATGCTGTAAAACAAAAATGCTCCTGCTACCACCAAATGATGACTATCTGGCAAACTCAAGTTTGTGTTTTGTGTGTTTGTTTTTTTTCCACAGGCGTTGGAAAGCGAGTTTGTTTCCTGCCAGCTTCACCAGTGGATTGATCTGATTTTTGGCTACAAGCAACAAGGGCCAGAGGCTGTTAGGTCCCTGAATGTATTCTACTATTTGACTTATGAAGGAGCTGTTAATTTAAGTTCAATAACGGATTCTGTACTGAGAGAGGTAAGTTTGGACTTTATAAATACAGGAAAGTCTTCGTTAACCACTGCAGTGTTGAAGCTGTAAAGACTCCACATCGTTCAAGGCTTCTGGTGAATGTTCAATGTCTTTGTGTTTTCTTGTGGTTTGGCCACAGGCCAGTCAAATGCAAGGTGCCTGAACCAGTTGTCACAGCATGCAGAATTAATAGAACAAGGATGGAAGTTGTGCTTAAACTTTGTGCACCTGGATTTCAGCCCAAGCTGGATGCCAATATAAAAACAAATGTTCAAGGATTGCTTCAGCTGCTGAGTTCAGTCATTTTGTTCCTTGATACTGGATCTTAGTGGCATGAGCAACCTTGACTTGGCTTGTGCTTCTGAATTTACTTTTTCACTTTCAACAGTTCTCTTTAAGTGTAGTCTCACATATGCAGCAAGCATCAGCCATCAGTTTTGTAGCCTCTAATATTTTAATTTGGTTGGCTATCATGTTAAAATAACTTGGCCTGTATTTTTCATATACAAAAGAAAATGTTTCAGCATTAGAAAGAACAGTAGCTTTACTCAGACTCAGCATCATTCAGAAAATCTATTTGCCAAAGTATCTCACAGAATATTGTGGGTTTAAAAGTTCTTCCTCCTCCACCTAAGCAGCTGTTTAAAAAAGGGCAGGATGGAGTGATTTAAACAGATTTTTGATTGATTTTATGTCCTCTCTTCAAACACTATTTTGGTAACAAGTTTTGCTGCGAGTATATTAGTTATAGAATAAAAGTAAACAGTACTTTGTTGTAAAATATTCTGAGTCCATGAAAACAAAGCAATATGAATGTTACCAACTGTTTTATTTAGAGGGGATACAGGGACTGTCTTAATACCAAAGTGATGGCTCTGTGTTGTCATTACATGCCTTGCCACCAGTCTGCAAACTGCATCTTAGTCTATTTAAACCTAGAATACGTGTGTTGCACATAAATGCCCTTAACTGAGCTAAGGAAAGGGATACTGAGACACGTGGCTTACAAGCAAAAACATCATCATCTGGCTTTGGAAAAATTGTTGACCCAAGAGTCATCTAGTAGATGTTCACTGTGACATGTTTTCAATCCCCTGATAGTGTTTGCTCACTCTGCATTGGCAAGGAATTATTCTTACCTTTTATGAGTATTTATTAGACTCTTGAAGTGTTTGGTTAAATTGTGAGCTGAAATGTAGGCTGGGTATTGCATGCAGTTTGTTCTAAATTTTGTTTTTAAATGAACCTTCACTGAACCTTTATTTATGAATTATGAATATAATATTTATGAAAATGTATATAATAATTGAAGTAACACTAGTGAAAGTAGCAATCTCTACACACAATTTTTGTGCAGTTTTAATTTTTCTTGAACAGTTCTTTTATCACATTTATTGTGATCTGAGTTACTTGTGTTATAGCCTGAAAAGAAATTTAGGACCAGGGAAGTTACAAATGTCTGGAAGTGTGGATCATCTCAGAGAGGCACTTCGTTACCAAATATTTTGAATTTTTCATGTTTTTATTGTACTTTTTATTGTACTTTGCTACAATGTTTCTTATTTTGGAGTTGTTCTGTGCTGTCTGAACTGACTAAAGATGAAGACAGGAGAGGGAGAATTTCAGTGTTGTTGAGTTCACAATAGTGGAGTAGCTTAGCAGCAGCAGAATTTTGAAACACTACTGATGGTGTCAAAAATGCATGCTGATGAATGCAGGCAGCAGAATGATTGGTCTCTTGTAGCACTTCTGTTCTGAGTTGCTTGAAGGATTGGCCTAATGAAATATTTTTATTTAGGATTTTTAAGCATGCCACTAAAACAGTGAACGGTCTCCTGTTTAGTTAGGTATCCCTTGCCATTTACATGTATTTTGCAAAGCATATTTCTAATTATGTAAATGTGTATAAGTAATTTCAAATGGCACATGTGATCAGCTCTGATGCAATACTGATACTGCAGAAATTTAATGACTCTCATCACCAATGGTGACTTACTCTGATTTTACTTATGTGTAGAGATGAAAGTAATGAAAACTCTGTTTGTGTGTATTTCTGTGTGCATAATCGTTCTATATCTATGTGCTAAATGAATTTATCATGCACCTTTGACAGCCTCACCTTCTTCCTGCTTGCTAATCCATCTCCCTGAGGACCTGTGCTAACATTCTGTGCTGCCAAGCAGCTTCAATCAGCATTTATTTTTCTCCTTCAGTCAGCTTGCCAGAAAATATCTCCTCTTTTCTCCACCAAATTCCCAATTAGAGCCCAAATGAATTTCTGATGTGGACATTTAACAGTATTTTTAGGCAGGCACGGCACTTCAGACTTTGTATCTTTTTATTAGGCAAGTATTAAACTGGATTTCTTGGTTTCAAACAGGATAGGTTTGGCTTTTTCCTCTTGATACAAATCAGGTTTGGGTCTTTAAATCTTGACAGTTGTAGCAGAAAAAAGCATTTAGATTTGCAAACCTAAACCAAAGAGAAGCTCCTGTACATTCTGAGAGCTGCAAGTTACTGAGGCTTTTAGGTATCATATGGAAATAACAGCAAATGCTTAAACTGTGGCCATTTCCCCACATAGATAGTGCTGAGCCTGGACCACATCAGCAATGAGAGGCCTATGATGCATGTGTTTCTGAGGTATCTCCACAGATATATCCATGGGCATTGGTGACCTAACTCATCAAAGAGGCCACACACAGAACAATGGTGGAAGGCACTGAGGAGTGCAGGGGTGTAGGTTAATGCAGAATTTCCTTAGGTCTCCTAAATGGCTCCAACTGGCACCTTTATTTTTATAGGCAGTCAGGTTATATATATTACAAGAAGGAAGTACTCGTCTAGGAAGGAAAACTACTTGATTAAAACCATATTCCACCTTTAGTTGTTTTTTTTTTTCCCTAACCGAAAATGTAGAACTTTTACATCCTCTTATACTGCTGTGAACAATTTTTTCCTGCCATTCTTTCTGCCTATGGGAATAAAGAAAGTAAAGTATTTTGAAAGGATCTGACTGCCATAATAGAAAATTTTAAACTAAAATGCTAACCATGGGCCACATGCTACCTTTTGGCAGAAAAACCCTGGGGAGTGCAAAGCTTGCATAATTCAAAGGCAAATCTCAGGGGGAGGGGAGTAGATCAAGAGAGAAGGGTTTGAGTTGCAGCCAGTGGGGGAAGGGAACTGCAGCCAGGAGAAGCAAGGCAAGGGATCCAGTATCCCTGCTGGAATATTGGTGCACTGCTCATCCTGCAGAGACCATTCCTTCCTTCCTCCTCCTCCCCTCCAGGCATTTTGGAAGCGCTGTCATTGACTCTGCTCCTTGTGTGTCTTGCTGAAGGAGGTGGCAGCTGCAGAGGGAAGTAAGTTGCTGTTCAGTGGACAAGCAGTAAATATCCTTCTGGTGGAAAACGCTGCATTTTCCAGCAGAGCTGGAATGCTGTGTCACTGCCTTCTGTTGACTTGCTCCTGAGCACCACATTTTGATCCGTGGAACTCCCAGTCACAAGATCTGCTGTGGAAGGGCTCTTTTTTTTGCCTGGATGGAAGGGGCAAGGAGTCATTTAGTACAGACAAATGTCATCCAGCTGTTCTGGAGAGAATTCACAGCACCTTCTTATCACAAATTCTGCTCTCTTTTTGCCATAGCTGTCCAAGAATGGAGAGGGGGGAAAAAAAAGTAGAGTTAGATCTAAGTCATTCAGACAATAACTGATTAGGAGCTGAAGCACGATCCATACAAAATAATTTGTCTCTAGGACTGATTGGTGGGTATTTCATCTGTGTTGGTCAGAAGAATAGAAATTCCTCCTGACTTTGGCTTAGTGTAACAAAGGACAATTGTGAATGTGGGCTGCCCTCAGTTACTACTTAGAAGTCCATTTCTCCACTGATATCCCTGCGAAGTTAGTGTAAACACCAAATAAAAGCAAAGAAAAGAAACAAAGTTAGTAGCAGGAAGATGAAATATTATTTGGAGAATGCATCCTTGATTTGTACAGGAAGTGCAAATTGAATTTGTATATAGGATTTGTTCCCTACCCTTCAGGAAGCACCCTGAATTTTATACCATGCTTATCAAAAAGCCACATTAAAAAAACAAAACAAAACAAACACCCCCCCCCCCCCCCCCCTAATATGATCTTTGACATCAACAGTTCAGGAAGACTAATAATTTTTAAATTAGCAATAATAGCGCTAAAAACATAAATCCCATTAAATTAATAACACCAAGTGATTTGCTTTTGGGCTTAGATGGTTCTGTTTTGTACTTCTTCCTCTGAAGAGAAGGTGCTTTTTTGTTACATGAAGGTGGTCTGTTTAACATTAGGAAGCAAGCTTTCTCCTTTCTTTTGGCTTCTTTCTTTCTACTGATGATATTTCATTTCCATATGAACTGAGAAGTTTCAAAAATTATGAAGAATCAGCTTCGACATAGCATTTGGTTTGGTATTAGAATGTGCCACTTCTGATGATATATATAAAAAACCGATTCTTTTATTTTCAGTTTTAAGGCATATGAGATAAATTATTTTATGGATAATAGCTTTTAAATGTTGTTCAAATTAATATCTTTGGGTAAGTTTTATACATCTTGGGTCTATCTCTTATGAGTCTTATTTTATTTATAAGTATTTACAGTTTGGAAGACTTCTGTGCCCAAAAGAATGTTTAGTTTACATGACCCCAGTTTCATGACAGCAGTAGCAGATCTGATATCTTATCCCAGAGAAAGCATTTTTGGCCTCTCCTTTAGCTCTGGTCATGGTGGGAGTTAATAGCATATTTCAGCTCTAACTCAGCTGGAGAACCCTGACAACAGTGAATCTTTCACGGAGTATAAACACGATTTGTATTTATAACATAGTTAACATTTACTAAATAGTTGGGAAAACGATCAGTCTGGATT
Source organism: Trochalopteron elliotii (assembly GCA_024734555.1). NCBI lineage: Eukaryota > Metazoa > Chordata > Aves > Passeriformes > Leiothrichidae > Trochalopteron > Trochalopteron elliotii. The sequence goes on from JANPWX010000168.1 coordinate 402,579, forward strand.
TAGCAGGTTGGGCAACAGTTTTTGTTGTGGCTGTGATGAGTTTTAAAATGTAGGATAAAATGGTTATAAAATAACTGTCACAGAGCAGTAAATTTCCATGTGCTGTATTGGGTGAGCAACAAATCCATGCAGGCAACATTCAAAGTACCGTAGAAACCATCTTTGAATTGTCTCTGGCTGGAAGTGTGCTGCACAGATGGCTTGTTTGGTGTTGTACAGCACAGGAACAGTGGGAAAAGCCAAATAAATGTTTAACATTGGTCTCATTTTAATTGCAAATCTGTATTAAAATACCCTTATATGGAACTGGAATTAAGGCTGAATTTGAAGGAAGCACAGTGATTTAATGACTGAGGAGATTTGGACTTGGCAATGCATCCAAGCCCCCGTGCCTTGGTCTTCTCCTGGGGTGGTACCCACAGCAGGAGTGTGTAACAGGCAGGGCCTCCTGTGAGGGCAGGTACCACTGCTCAATGAAATCAGCTTGTCTGGGCACCAGGACTCTCCCACAAAAGGCTGCAGTATTTCTTTCTAGTGGAAGGATCATTAAATAACAGGAGCACCACTCCTGCCACCAGTTTGTATCAGTTTCCTGTTCGTTCTCTCATCTCTGCTCAAACTGTGACCTGCTTGTGGTGGTGGAGTAAATGAGCAAAAGGAGCATAAGCAAGTGCTTGCTGTGGTGTCTGGGAGGTGGGGCACTCCCTTGGTTCCATTCAGCCTGGAGTTGGATGTGATGAATGGGCAGTTATTGCCCTTTGTCTTAACTTGCATATTTACTGCAATGCTTACAAACAGACATAAAAAATATTCAGCTGGGTTCTGATCCAGAAAAATATTTTACCTTGTTGCTCTCTTTTATTCTTCATTACTGGGTAGATTGTAATTTTACCTGCTGCTTCTGCTTCTCTATCCAGCAGGAAGAGGAGAGCTATTTTAGAGTTAAATAAATTAGGACTGAGATGCTCCATGTATAAGGATTCATAAAACTGGCTGGAAGTAGTACTTTTTTGGAAGGAGGTTACTCATGTGAATTAGTTCTTCAGCTCTAAGTGTTTTTTTCCCTCAGCCTTTGATTGAAATTCAAGGGATAGAAATTTTCAGTGCAGTCAGTTCCCTCACCTCTTCTTGCTTGAACTGTCTCGGGGAACTGTCAGAGAAAGAGAGGTCTTGAGACCCCCTGAGCTCCTTTCATTTTCATTTGTGCCTGGATGATCAGTCTTAGCTGACATATTTGTGGGCCAGCATTAAATAAGAGTAATAGAAAGATAAATAAGATATGGATAAAAGTGATGTTCATAATACTTCAAAAATAACTCCTTTTGATATAAATTGTTTCTATTTTTAAACTACTTTTTCCTCTTCCATATGTAGAAAGGATGAGATATAGTTGTATATAATATCTACAGTTATACACCAAGTCATTTAGCCTTGAAAGAAACATGGAAGTGAACAGGCTACAGGAATTTTTTGTGTCATCAACATGCTTTGATTATTTGCAGCCTCTTTATGCTGTCCAAATGGTATCTGTATTGGCTTTCACAGTAATTAGGAAACTAAACATTTTTGTTTGGAATGTTTTCATTCTATGTGCTTATTGCAGCCCTGAGTGTCTAACCTGGGCATCACTGTTCTCACTGTGGCTGTAGATGTGTGTGGTGTTTACTTACCAAAATTTTTAATTTTAGTTATTAGTTATACTTAGTAAATAGTTGGTGCTTGAGTGAGAAAGCTTGTGGTCATGCCAGAGGTGTTTTCCTCAAGCAGTATCTAAAAGTCAAGTCTCAGTTAAGTGCTCATACAAAAAGTTCATTTGTTGCAGTAGAAAACTCTGAGATAGCATTGCACCCATAGTTTGGAAACAGCAAATTTGGTCTTGCAGGTAGTAGTTATGAGAGTTTAGATACATGTATTTCATAGCTTAACAAAAGGTGTTGTTTATTTGTTTTTCACAATTGTTACAGATTCTGAAAGGTGATCACAGAAGGCAGTTTAGAGACCACTACATTTTGTATTTTTACATCTGTGTATTAGCCTCCTTCAGACTGAAATGTTTTATTTTAATGAAGCTTTTTTATTTAATAAATAGAGATGACATCAATGTTTAGGAAATTCTGTGGAATGTTAAGAGATTGGAATTGATCGCTTTTTTCCAGAGGGAAACGTTTGCTATAAGAAAATTTGGGATTGTTTGGCTATTTAGAGAAGCAAATAAATAATGCCAGAAATTGAAGTTTGAGGGTATTGTGCATGGCAGTGCCACTACTTACTCTGTGATAATTATTGATTTTAAATGAAAGCAGAGTTGCTCTCTTGAAATCTTCAGCTGCCACAGAAAAGAGAGATTGGAAGCAATTTTGGTTGTGCTGCTCAAATAAAACAGAAACTGTAGTATTTTAAAAAACTAATCCCAGAGCTGCTTAGGCTTTTGCTTGTAGTGAATCCAGTTTTATTTGCAGATCCTTAAAGTGATCTTAACTCTCTTTTTAGACTCTTTTCCCTTTTTGTTTTGTCAGTCTCTTTGAAGTACTACCAGACCTGTTTTTGTAGTTCTAGTGTTTTTTATCTGCTTCTTTCCAGTAGCCAAAGATTTAGGTGTTTTGAATGAGCACATCAGTGCTCCAGACAGAGATACTGTTTGAAATTATCCATGAACCCAGTGCCTCTGAACATTATTGAGTGACATTTGTTTCTCTTGGTTGTGTCTGCTCTGACTAACTGGTTTCTTTCAGATTGGCAGCTGGGATTATGCTGCAGTAGACGGACAGCTGCGTGAGCTGGAGATTGCAGCCAGGCCGGGCTGTGCCTCTGTTTAATATGCCTGGAATGTATATTTCAGATTGGAGCAACTTCCATGGCCCTGAGGGGCTTCTAGTTGTATCCTCACAAACTGTGATTACTTCCTGTTTTGCTTTAATGAGTGCTATGTAATTGTCACACTGATTTGTCTGGACAAAAAGACTTCGTTTTTTCTTTTTTCTGACAGAAAATCCCCTGATGTGGTTTAAGAGCTGGGTTAGTGTTTTTGTTTGTAAAGATGTGGTGGAAGGCATCCTATGCTGTTCTCCTTTCTCCACTTTTCTGATGGGAACAGAATAATGTTCATTTTATACAATACAATCATTCATGTATTGACTTTCAAACAGCCTGAGGAGGAAAAAAGTAATCCTGCTTAGTGTAACCCCCTCCCCTCCATATATCTGTAGTAGTTTGTATTTTATAAATAACAAGTGGTTAGACCAGTAACCAATCTCCAGACAACTCTGGTGTTTTCAGCAAGCAGAAGGACATGAAACTGGGGGGTGTTAAGAAGCAAAGAAAAATATTACACAGTAGATACGTTTCTTGCAAGGAAGGTACAAAGAAGAAAGAAAAAAAAAGCTTTATTTCTATTTGTTGGCTTTAATTTCTCCATGTATCTGTTGCTTTTTGTGTAACGAGGCCCACAGTTTTGTTACAGCCCTTGCTAACACACAGCAGCAGGCAAAAGTTGTGTGCTTTTAGCTCCATCCCAAGTTGCTCGTGTGCTCTAATAAGGCCCTGCTCTGTGGGCTGCTGACAGTATTTCTGCCCATCCTTGGCTCTGGAGCCATAACCCTGAGGGGCTGGCCTTGGAGCTGTACCTGCATTCATGGGCAGCAACAGGCACCTTCTGCTTTCTGCTTGGTTAGCAGAGGGTGCATCACAAACATTTTGCAGTCAGGTTTAATGATACCTAGAGAACAACAGGTAACTCTTGGTCTCGTAGTGTCTTTTCCTTTGCCTTTCTTCTGCTCCATTCTCTTCCCTGCTATTTGTTAGATTTCAAAGCTAGCACAGGCAATTTTCTTAAATCAGTATGTTAAGTGAGTGTTGCAATGAGAAAACAAAATGTAGAAGTCATTCAGTACAAAATGTTTGATTTGTGAAGTCAAAATAAGAGGAATAATTTTCTGGTTTGACATATAGAAACTAGACTTCTCATCTTATTTTTAAAATAGCAAATAGGGGTGTGTGAATTTATGATACTAACATTTGAGTGCTGTATTTTTTCCTTGGGTCAAGTGTAGTGCAATATCCCCAGGGCAGGTGTACAGTCAGCCAGCATATACATTGCCTGTGTCAGAAAAGCATTTTGCCCATTTTTCACAATCTTGATCTAATGGGGATTGTTAGGAAACAAGGGAGATGGTACTACAAAGAGCTTCTCTTTATAATCTTGTGCCTCTTTTCAGCAATTTTATCTCTTGTTGTGAATTGTGCTTGCTCTCTGCCTAGCATTATCTCTGTTCCTGTAGTCCTGGAGGAATTTAACTGAGAATATTCCTGTAAGGGTGTAAGTGGCTCTCTCTGGTCAGAGGAGGTTTTCTGATCACTTGTTACTGGAGCTTGATTTTAATCACTGTCCCGTGGGGAAAGGAGCTCCTTGGTTGGCCGCTGAGCCATTCAACTTCCCTGTCTGAGGGGAAACCTGTCAAACAGTCTGTGTTCTCTGATGCTCTAAAGCAACATCTGGGTGGAAGGAAGGGGAAAGCAAGTAATCATAATTGCATATCACTCAAGCCAATAGAAATCACCGAGGAACATGTGTGTAAACCTTTTTGAATATTGAAAAGTGAGGTAGGAGCGGCAGAGAGCCAAAGTAATTACTTTTGCAAGGGCTATTATTTTCTGGACATAAATACTGGGCAGAAAGATGGAGGATGAACCCAAAACGTTTTCTGTCCCTGACACGTGTGCTGAAAGAATATGTATTACAATGCATGTTGTTATTTCACCTGGGGTTTCAGATGTTTGGCAACTAAATAGTAGGGATTTGGGAAATAACTGGGAATACTTTGGTGCAGATCTTAAAGCAGCTGAGAGCAGCCTCTTGCAGCAAATGGAGAAGTTGTAGCTTGTTGTGCCCTCAGACCAAGACATGCATTTTTAACATGGGTGTGCTGTGCTCCTGGACTCCTCAGACAGTTAGGTGTTTTGTGTCTGAGGAGGCATGATGAAAGAAACTCCGAGCTAGTCCCTTTAAAGGTCTTTAAATCTGGAGTTAAATGGTGTATGTCTTGCCTTTTAACTGTTATGGGCCTTCATTTGAGGATTGGAGTTCAAAACTGGAGACCATTTCATTCTTTCTCTGTGACATTCGCTGCAGTTCCCCCTCCACCCGCCCTCCCTCATATTTAATTTTATAGTTCTTTCAGACATAAACATGAAAAAAAAGCAATTTTGACTTAGTTTCTGAGTGTTGCTGCAAAGAAAAGTAACAAACATCTGTTTTTACCTTAACTGCATCCATATGTTCAACCTCCCCATCACCCTCCTTCCCAAGAAATTTACAGCCGTATTTGGTGGGTACTGCATACTGTTGAATTAACTTTCTTCACAGTTAGATGAGAGGGTAAGTTCAGAGACTGAAAATAACCATACTAAACAGTGGCCAGGAACTACATTATAGCTGAGCCAAGTTTTCAAGTTCTTTACTTTTCTTCTTTCAATTTGCTTCCCTATTCCCCTTTTCCCCTTCCCACACCCCAAGGGAAGAGGAGATGACCTAGAAGATTTTTTAGGAATGGGTAAAAACAGATAAATATGAACATCTGAAATTTGCCTATGGCTTTCATCCTTCTAAATTAATTAACATTCAAAACATAATGTTAAATAAATATGTGTTTGAGAGGCATATTGTGTGAATTATTGTAAAGAGTTGCTTACCTTGTTTCATTTTATTACTTCTTGTTGTAGCATCTGGAATGATTCTGGCCTTACCAAAAATTTGGGTTTGTAGATGATTAACAGGAAAAAGGCAGTTTTATTGAGGTATTTGAGAAACAGTGAAATAAAATGTGGAATGATATTATGTTTTACTTTGTGGCACACGTCTTGCTTTCAGCAATAAGATTTTGTCCAGCTAAAAATGTCTTTCAAACAAAAGTTATGCCTTACCAGTTATATGGTGTCCTTAATAGATATGAAACTGGTTGTGCAAATTTCCCAAACATTTTTACATACAGTCATCTGAGTGGCTGTGTGCTCCAGAGGAATCCAGCAGTGTGAAAACACATGCACTTCCTCTACTGCTGGAGGAGCTGTCTGTCTCCTAGTAATACTGACTGATGCTGGTAATACTTCTTTTCAAGAAAGCTCAGTTAGAGGCTGGGCTATAATTCATTAGAAAGGAAGTGGATGATGACTTTCTGAATGATGGGCATTTTACTGTATTTTCTCAGGTGAGTGGTAGGTTCTTTTCTTCAAAGGAGATACTAATTCTATCTCTGAGAAAAAGATTCCTTGGTCCTACCTGATTTCCTTTGTCAGGTTGAACAAAAGTCTGAGTGGCATCTGGTGCCTCTTTCTGTTGTTACATAAATTGAGAGAATGGGGATTGATTCCATCATCACATTTCTGCTGACAGAGGGAGGTCATCTTGCATCCTTCTGTGTGTGATCCTTCTGACTGAGACATCAGAATGTGGAGCTGACATCTGGATTGACTTTGAATACAATCTGGGAAAGGGAAGGAACCATTTGGGGTTGTTAGTACACTCTCTTGGTCATTATTACAAAATGTGGAAGCTAAAAAAAGAAACCTTTACTTTTTGGTTTTTTTCTTGGTAACCAGAAGGAATGCAGAAGATTTTTTTTCTGAAGTCTAGCCACTATGTCTAGACATATTTGCCCAAGTGTTGTTGCCTTTGCTCAACGGTTCTTCAAATTTCTTTTGGATTTCTGAAGATACATACACATACCAGTACCTGTGCCTTTATGTTCTATGTACAGATCTGATGGTTTATAAAACCTTGTTACCTGTGGTATGATGTGATCTCAATATGGATTTTTTCCCAGTTCTGTTTTCTAAAAGGGAAAGATTGTGCCTGGGGCTGTAGCAGTCCTGGAACTGTAGGCTTGTGTATTTTTTTGAACAATCAGCTAGAACCTAATGAGTTAAAGGACTTGTTTGTGCCAGAACTGTAAATCACAAACTCAAGCTAGATCATGAGCAGTGATGTAGAGACTGGCTGTTAAGACTGAAAATGGAGGATTTGTGATCCTCTGAGGCAGGGTTTAGCAAAATCATTGTCCCACTGGGTCAGCAGCTTCACCAGGTCTGGCAGACACTATGTGAAAAGATACACTACGTGAAAACTGGTGGGTTGAGTAGAATATTTTATACTTCTTCTACACCAGTTTGGGCTCTTGTAATGATGAATGTATTTGAAATACTGTGTATCAATATGTGATATCTTGTGTTTCATTTTCCCTCACTGTTGGCACTATGTAAGAGTGTATAGTTTCCAGAGGTAGCATTGGGAATTAAAAGACATACCGGATTTCAAAGTTGAGATAAAAATTCTGACACTATTTAAGTGCTGAACATGAACATTTGGGAATGAAAGTGTCTCTATTGATCATAAGTCAATATACAAGAAATTAATAAATCTAAAGCTCATTATTTCCTTGCTTTATCTATTCTCAGTTCTAAAAGAAATGCATGGGAGTTGAGTTTCAAGAATATTTTATCCTGTAGTCTTCTGGTTCTACCCTCAATGCAGGGCAGAATTCCCATTTGCTAGTAAAAATATGCCACTTATCTGCAAGTAAGTTTAGGCACATCTTTTTAAATTCTGGATGTTTTGAAACAAACAGCATTTTATGGAGAGGGTAGGCCTGCTGACCAGTTCCTTTGTTAATGCTTCATGTCTTAAGAGGCCTCAAAGCTTTTGTGATTCCCTTGATATCCTGAGTCACAAGCCCCCAGATTTGAATTTTAGTATAGCATGTCTCATCAGCAGGAAGGAGACTCATGTGGTCTTACTGAGCTTTAGTGTTTCTTGAGTCTGATACTTCTGTTCCTCAAAAAGTGCTCACTGCTTCACTGTGTGTATGGCAGATTTCAGCCAGCTTTTTGATAACTTACTTATTCACCAGTTCTTTGAAGATTATGGTGATTCCCAGAGTGGGCAGTACTGTTAGAATCTGTTCACAGACTAATTTCAACTCCTGCTCTGGTGAGTTCAGATGTTTCAAAAGCCCTGCCAAATATAATAAGGTCAAGTGTTTTGGATGCTGTGTTTACTATCAAGAGGATGATTATTTTAAGGTCTCAGGTGCATTCTACTTTTGGCTTTGTTATTTCTGTAACAGGAGAACGTCCTGGTCTTTATAATTATATAAAAATAGTTGTTTGTAAGAAGAAGGTCAGCATAAGTGTTATTCCATTGTCTCAAAAATTTTAAGGAGTGGCTAAAATAGAACAGGAAATGTAAGTGTAAGGAGCACTGAGGAAGGTTGAACCATGAAAAACAAGAATTAGGGAAAAATACCTGAGGCATCAGCCCATGTGCAGCCTGCTAGCCCACAGCAAAGGCAAGGTGATTAGTTTAGCTCACAATGAAAGAGATATCAACTAAGCTGAATGATTTGAGTTTTTCTGTAGTATTGGTCTGATTCTGTGAATAGTGCAGGGGGCCAACCTGACAAGAAGTAACTTGTTGAATTTTGGCTGCTTGATGTTATCTTTAAACCAGTGAGACAAGAGGTGGCAGCACGGAAAACTAGCTGGACATGCCTAGGGCAAGAAGTATAAGTTCACAGGTTTCAGCATAATTATTTTTAAGAAATTACAAAGCATAATATTTTCATGTATTTCCTATGAAGAAAGTACTAAAGCACATTGCTGATGGTGCAGAGAAACTTTAAAAAAACCCCTTGTGTTATTCCTTCATGTTCTCCTATAGTTTTGCTATTAGTAGTTTAATGCATCCTAACATTCTTTGCTCTTCTTAAATAAACCTGGAAGTAGGAATAAAAGCATGGTGTTGCTTTCCTTGTAGTTACTGCTGTGAAATGAAGCAATGGAGTTTAATGTATAACGCTTAATACCTACAGAAACTTTTTAAAAAGTTAACTTTTGTTTTTGAGTTATGATACAAACAGGATAAGCCAGTGTTAGAAAGGAAAAATGGAGCCAATAAAGAGGGTTTCTGATTGTAATAGCTTGTTTCTGTTTAATATCATTGAGCAGGATGAGGTTTTGCAGAGTTTCTCATGGAAATAGCATCCACAGTACTAAAATGATTACCTCATTCTTAGTACCAGTGCCAAGCACTTAGCCCCACAGTGAACACACGGGGTTGATTTTCAACATGAAACAAGCCAGAAGTGTGGAATGACATTTTCAGGTGACAGTTATGGTTCTATTGCCTGTAATTAGCACCTCTTAACATGCAAACCTGCCTGTGCCTTTTCCAGGCTGTGGAAGCTCAAATACGAAGTTTTGGACAGACCCCTTCCCAACTGCTCATAGAACCACATCCTCCAAGAAGTTCTGCCATGCAGGTGGTAAGTGCCATGTTAACTCTTTGTGACCTGCCATTGTGCTCACTTCCTTTGCCATCTTACCTTTGCAGACTTGGACACTTTCACTTTGGTTTTTTGTGGTTGTGGAATTACATTATTAAAAGCAACAGATGAGTTACGATTTGGTAGGAGTTGCATGCAGTGCTTAACTATTTTTTTATTTATTGCTGAAAGGATTGCATTGATTTCTAGTGTAGGCTTTTTTTTTTGTCAGTGTAATCTAAGAACACTTCATCAGTTGATTTTGTTAATACCATACCTGTACAGGTGAGAGCCAGTCATCATGGAGACAATTTAGTTAATCTTTGGCAGATTCCCCAAGAAGCATGAATTTAGGAGGTGGAACTTCCTTGTCTTTTCCCCCAGGCATAGGTTTTCCCCTAAAACCAGGATTACTAGGAATTCATGAGCTGAAACTTACATAGCAAAGAATGTGACTAAATGTGTTTTGCAGTAAAGCTAGGGTGATAAAATCCAGGCAGTGAGCATTAACATGCTTTCCCTTTTACCTTTACTTGTGTCTAATATAATTTTATTATACAAACTATTATTTTATTACTGATTACTTTTCATATCGTGTTGTGTGCAGTCCTTGGGCTCAAAATATCATTTGTGTTGTCACAGGTCCAGAACTAAGGATGTTAAGTGGTATTCTGACAAGTGGAGCAAATGGTCTGCTAATTCCCAAGGTTTTCAAAAGATTATGTTCCCTTGTTGTTAGGATGGACATTTTACACTGCAGTATAAAAAAAAAAGACATATCTTATAGGACATGCAAGAAGAAAATACGTCCCACTCAAGCAGACTAAAGTTATTAATTTTAAAACATATCTGAAGTGCAGAAGGTTTTAAAAGATTACACAGAAACGTGAAATATTTCCAAAGTAGCTAACAAACCTTGTGATGCAGGAGTCTCAGAAGTGTAAACTTCCTTGATAAACTGAGCTACTGGCCTTTCTCAAACGCATCACGTGTTGTACCTGAGAGCTGCTCAGCTGCCTGTGCCCCATGCCCAGCTCCCAGGCCAGCAGACCCTGCGTGGACTCTTGTGTGTGTTCCAGAAGAGCCCTGCTAACAGGGATGCTGGGGAGCCCAGGCAGTCCCCTCATGCAGCCACTTGCCATATGTGTGTCCGTCTGTCGTGGTGCCACGCGCTGAGCGCTCGCTCGAATTTAAAGGGATTTGTTTCAGGAAGAGGAGCAACTCGAGTTGATTATTGACGTGTTAGTCAGAGCCGTTGTTGTATAAACATATAAATTCGCTACCAGGAAGCAGTTTGTGTGGTTTTATCATAATATTTTTCATGATGCTGAATTAGCGAAGATTTAGTATGTAATAGGAGAAGTTAAAGTCTAAGAAGTTAGCTGTTTCTAACTCCTGTGGTTTTTTGGGCTGGGGTGCACCAAGAAAAAAAGCCCCCCTTAGTTCTTCACTTGCTGGTTTTGTGGGTATTAATACATGTTTTCATACTAGCACTATATTAAGTGGTTTTAAAAGTATTCCTGGAGCTGAAATACAGTAAGGATATTTTTCCTGTCATAATTTTGAATTATTTCTAGTTGCATTATTTACTGAGTTTTGTTTTCGTGTGCATGAATACAGCTGAATTGGAAGTTACCACGTGCTGTGTTAAGTGCACAAGCCATAATATACACCAGGTGTAGTAATTAGCAGTCACACGAAGGCTGCCTATTTGTCTGGTTTTGCTGCTGTTGCTGTATCCCCTTGTGTTTTCAACCATCAGATAGCTGGATTTAATTGAGGCCACATCAGATGAGGCATTACTGACACCTTTAATTGAATGAGCATCCAGGGAGGATTAACTCATAATATTGATTGGCTTTTAGCCACTTGCTCAGAAGGGTGTCTGGGTAGCTTATTAGTTGCTTTTATTTACACCTTTATGCAAAGACTGTAAATAGGAATTCATAGAGCAATATGTTTTTCTAAGTACTCTTAATAACTTTTTAAAAAGGAGTGATAATAAAAATGCAAATGTATTTAATTTTTTTATTAGTTCTGTATAAATATACATTAAATGTGTGCACTTACATACACATATATGTAATGAAATATTGCAGGTGGAGAATAGCCAAGGACACTTCATTAGTATTCTAATTTGGTTATTAGAAAATTACAAATACTTGAGCAATGTGACTACTGGTGACCAGGAGGATTGTACCTCTGCCTTTCAGTGGGGTTCTCTCTTTTTCAGATGCACCATGCAGTCATAAACCCATTAGGTGTTGCTTTTTCTCCTCACATTTGATATCCAGACCTAAGCTCCTCAATACTTTGTTTTGATGTTTGCAGTATTCTTAGAGAACTTAGTTAAAAAGTTAATAAACTTTTCAACTTACTAAACTAAAAAAACTAAAACCTAAAAAAATTATGTTGATAATGAGAGTCTGGATTCATTCCCTCCCTTTAGCATTTCTGGAAACAACGCAGGCTAGTGTCTGTAATCACATTCACTTTGTATTCTTTACAACTGCATTTAATTATGTTTGTCCTTTGAAACACATTTGCAGTGAAGTCTTCTACTTTGCATTCATAAATCTTATTTTTGTACACCAGAAATATATACAGAACATATATCTAGTGTATGTGTGTATCTGTTTATTTTAATGTGCTTTCATGTTCTCATCTGGCTTGTAAAGAATTACAGTCTGCCAATTTAATGCAACTTGAGGCAATCTCTGGGAGCAGGAATTTCTTTTGCTCACTTTTTTTTGTGTTTCCCTCCTGGTTTGGCATTGCTTTCCTTGACATACTGTCTCTGCAGATATGAAGGAGAATTCTTTTGGCAGAGATAGACGATTGAAAACTTCTAGTTTAATCTGCTGTGATCTGTAGTAAAGTCCGTATACAGACACCCTGTGTTCAACAAAGCCCTCAGATTAACAGGGTATATGCAGGGTTTTCTGCCTAGAATAGTTATTTCCACAACCCTGTCCACTGTTGTTGCATTTGCTTTTCTACTGCAGCTCCTATCAGATCTCGTGGGTTTTAATTCGATCTTCCTTCTCTTGTCCTGTCTCTTCTCCTCCCCGTGTTCTCTTTTCCCGTGTATTTGGGTTCTTGTCGTGTGCACTCAACAGTATCTCCTCCTGCAGAGCCCCTTGATGTTCACAGAGCAGGCCCAGCAGGACGTTATCATGGTCCTCAAGTTCCCGTCCAACTCCCCGGTCACTCACGTGGCCGCCAACACCCAGCCCGGCCTGGCCACTCCCGCCGTGATCACGGTCACTGCAAACAGGCTCTTTGCTGTCAACAAGTGGCACAGCCTCCCTGGTAAGTGCATTAAATCAAGAAGCCTGAGAAACCCCTGCCATCCAGCAGCACTTCTCTTGTCACAATTTGCCACAGAACTGTTGTGAGTTTAAAGTGGAAAAAGCAAGTTCAGTTCATTGACACAGCGGGCTCTGCACATGTGGGCTTAGTTTCTCCTTGGAAAGGTAATCTGAGCTATTGCAGCAAGATTGTGTAGCACACCAAAGGTTTGTACAAACAATATATTGCTTTCCAGGCCGTCGGGCACCGTGCGGGGAGACAAAAACAGTCTATCACTATTTGGTCACGATAAAGGCACGCTCTTCCTCTTAAATTTGTTGTTCTGTCTGTTGGGAGCCTAAACCATATCATGTCAAAGGCAGCTTTAAAGCATGTAGAACTTGCCTGAAATCTTCTCTGCCAGTTTTTTCTTGATTGTAAACTCCATATTCTGCTGTTAAAGCCACCCCATGAGGATTAGAAAATAAAACATATGAGATGTCTTATCTTAAACATCCCAAAGTTACTTATGTAGATGCTTATGTATTGTCAGTATGAAAGGAAAACAAAATAGCCATTTGCACAGCAACTAATAAAATTAATTTTCCTTTAAAAGTGGGCTGTATTTGAAAATGTAATTCTGCTTTTAATTCTAATATTCTCTGATGTTAAAGGCATCCATCCTCCTTTCCTTGACTGTGACAGTCTTAGGCCCAAGCCATCAAAGGAAGTTTATTTTGGTGCAGTGCAGTGTATTTGGTCAAAGGCTTTTTAAGAAAGGGGGGGGAAAGGACCTTGTACTCAAATAACTTAAATAGAAGATACTCACACCAGAGAAACACTTACATGGTTGAAATTCCTAGTAAGAAATCTTGACCCATGGTCCATGATTAGTTTTTGAAAAAAGCCAGATGACTCCCACACTTTTTCCTAATTCTTACAAATTACCTCTCAAATAGAAACATCTATGTATTATTTCACCCTCCCGAGAAATGCTTCAAGAGAAAGGTGGGAAGGAAGGGGGGAAGGGAGACTTGTCTAAGATAACACGTGAGCAAGAACTATTTACAGGGCTCCCGAGATTTCTTTGAAAGGAGGATGGCAGTATCCTCTCATACCTTGGATGTGTGACCATGGACATATAATAGTCAAGGCTTTTTAAAAATGGCCTTTGTGAACATACAACTGTCATGGGAAGAAGAAAATGTTCAAACATGGTACGAGTTGATCTTGATTTGAACACAATTCTGCTGTTTGATCTGTGGGCAAGCAACCAGTTTGGTGAGTGGAGTAATCAACTGGTTTGAGTTGAAAAGAGCTTTCAGATTTTTCAGGCTTTTCCCTCACCTCTGAAAGGGAGGACAGTAAGCTGTGCTTTTGAGTCGCTGTTTTTTCATTTAGAGGCATTTTACACTGGTCTTGCCATTACAAAGAATGCAGGAAAACCCACAGATCAATACAAACAAAAGCCAACCATAAAAACCCAACAAAAAAAATCACCTCACCCCACTCCTGTGAGAGCACACATCAGTTGCAGGCTGTTAATAGAGTACTGTGCTTAAGATATCTGAGTGTGGACTCCTGAGCCTTTGCTATTGTTGACTTCCAATTTTATACCGAAATAGGATCATCTCCTAGGATGAGAGGGCAGGTATCATTACTGCTCCATATCCCCTGCTGGGGGCTTAGCATTGTCTTTGTTAATGAGGCATCATGATAAAAAAGTTAAGTTGCCAAGTGACCAGTTGTCACTAATGTGTAATTAAAAAGCCCATTCCTGCCTTTGAATATGAATTTGGTGGCTTTGCTGACTTCTAATGGCACTGGTAGCCAGCAGGATGCTCTTTTTCATCACATAGATTTCATGTTTTGTTCTATGCTGGTGTTTCATTGCTGTAGAACTTCGAATTTACTTATGAATCAGCTATTTAAGAAATCCTTGTATTGACTCTAATTTTTATATTAAGCTGTGGATGGTAGGTAGAAAAATCATATGTGTAAGTATTTAGCCATTATTTCTTGTTTCTCTTCCAAGAAGGTATTGTGGGCTGTTGTGGGGAGGGGGGATGGGTGAGATGTTGGGGAGCAGTTTATTTGTTTCTTTGTAATGAAGCTGTGGGGAAAAAAAAGGTTTTCTTTTTACCCCTCCAGAAGAATTCATTACATAAACATTTTACTGGTATGCCAGGTGCCCAGATGAAATGTGGGTTGACAGAATTAATATATTAACTTCTACGCAAACTTGCAAATAAATGGGCTTTGGTGATGGATGAATCCTTAAATATTGGCTGACTACAAGATGACTATGAAATTTCCCTCTCTGCATCATAAACTGACTTTTTACAAAAAATGTCCTTTGTGCTTCAGATGTTCAAAGCAGTGCTTTAAAAAGTAAAGAGGAAAATAGTATTTGCTACAGTCAGCAGATGGTTGTCACATTTTGTTTTCAGTCCTCTTTACCACTTAATTTTGTTTTGTTGCTCCAGGAGAGGTTGCCAGTAAAGCATCTGCTAGAGCTTATGGCTCAGGACCAGAGCTGCTGCTGATGGCATACATTCAGAATAGCCCTAATCTAAAATAAATGTTTAATAAGCAGCCTGCAAAAGCACCTGGATTTTTTTCGTTTTTCATTCAACTGATGCAGAAGAATCTTGAATAGCTAAAAAAAAGGGCATAGATTTGATTCATAAAATATATGCGTCTGCATTTACTAAAAAAAAAAAGCAAAGTTTTAAAATCTTCTTTCCTGAATTCCAGCTCATCAAGGTGCTGTACAAGACCAGCCTTACCAGCTGCCAGTGGAAATCGATCCTCTCATAGGTCTGTCACTTCCTTCTCTCTTTGCGATTCATTAAGCTCTGTATGGTGGCCCTGAAGTGTAGATTACGGTTGTTTTTCACTTGCTGGTTGCTGGGAATGGAATTTTCCTGATAAACCATTTGCATGCAAATTGGAATGCAATGAGCTGTGGCTATGCTGGTATTTCATCAACTCCCCCTCGTTGGTTTGCCTAATTTGAACAGGCCTAGGACGCGTGTCAGTGAAAATTAATATGGATGCTGTAATAATGTGTGATTGAGAATGTGCATGAAGTACTGTCAGGATAATATTGGATCTTTTCATCACTCAGACTTGTTGATGAGCAGGAGCGAGTCGCGTTATGATGAATCGATGCGCCGGTAATGTGATGGAGCTCCTTTGCTGAGGAAATTTTCATAATAACAGTGGGGTTCTTAACTGCACTGTGTTGTGAAAAATAAAACCATGGTGCCAGGGTTTCATCATTAAAGGAGATCAATCCTTTCTTCATAGACCTGCTGTTCAGGCTGAGGGGATTAATGTGTAATTGCAAAGCGGTTTCAAAGTTGAAATATATTGCCCACTCTGGTTTAGTGTTGAGATATTAGTATTCATTTTTCAAGGGTATTGCATCTTTTGATCAGCTTCACTGGTTAAATTTGTGTGTGTTTTTCTTTTATTAAAAAGGGGTTGGCGAATGTCTCTCCTTTATTTAATGACTCAGTGTAATAGATGCAATTCATGGCTTTTTGTTACAGAGGTTTTATCAGTTTATATAGAGCTGATTTTTCTGTTAGCAGGGTTAGAGTTTGGTCAGTTCTTTCATTACAAGCCCAGCTTCGGGGAGTGCATGTTTGGAGTTTGTAGCATGGCAAATGGAACCTTAAACATGATGAGAAAAGAAAAACTCAAGTACCTAACACCAAAACACAAACTGGCTGTTGGATGGGAGCAAAGAAGACAGGATTCTGTGGCCCCCCTAATTTTGTTTGACTTTGAGCTTAGTTTAAAAACCAGCAGTTTCAGGGTGGTTTAACTGGAAGAGGAGTGGTGTGGCCAATTATAGAAGCATGGAAAAATCAGAGCAAAGATGAACTTGCATGGATAGGTTAGAATGACAGGTCTGTCAGCCAGTGAGAATTAATTTCAAAACTGATGTGCACATCCCAGTAGGAAGTGCGATATTTTTGTCCGTGGATACAGACACTTCCTGTGTATCCATTTTGCTGGGTAAAGCTCTAGGATAATTAAACCAGGAACAGTGGGGGCATATGAAACCATTTTACAGAGCTGATAAAATTAAAGTGGTTTTCCAAAGTTTTTGAAACCAATCCTCATCTGAATAATGCAATAGTTATTATGAGGCAGACACGTGCTGTAACTCTCCTTTCCTTCCTGAAACAGATTTTATCCAAAAAATGTTTGGAACAGGAAATGTGTGTTCTGCTTTAAAACCTTCTATCATATAGATCTTAGAAGTGTAAATAAATACTACAGCAAAAACTCCCAAATCACATTAATACAAAGACCTTTAAAGTTAATGTTCACATTCTGAAGAAATGGTTTAATGTTCTCTTCCTACAACAGATCTCGAATCAGCTTTGTGATTACACTGGACATAGTTTAAAAGGTTTAAGGCTTTCTTTGTCATTGCTAAGTAGCATCATTGGGTGCAAGCAAGTAATTATGTAGGTAATATTAGAGGATTTTAATTGTGGCTAGACACATTTACCTAGAAATGGCACCTAAGAGGACCACAAAATTACACTTTTATGGTTATAGCAGGAATCTTGTTGCTGTCTTAGTTGTAAGGAGGGATTCCTGCCCTCCTCATTTTCCCAGGGCACAGGAAGACATAGAACAGCAATGTCTGATATGACACAGATCCTACACCTCTTCTTGAGGTGCAGTCTTTAGAAGGCCTTATTCTCACTGAATTAGTTGATCTGCATGTCTTTTGAGGTTTCTTGGCTGCTATTTTGTCATACAGAGCAGTTCACTGTGCATTTATAACATGGTGTTGTTTACTCTTGAAGTGGCCCCAAGATCAGTGAAGGCCACATTTGTGTTACCTGAGAGAGCAAGTGGCAACACCCTGCTAAATTACTTGCTACCTATATGGACAAGACAGTATCAACATTTTAAATATAGCAAAAGCATAAATAAATGAAGGATTTTCTACAGAGTAAATGGAATAAGCCCAGGGCTTGGGAAATAGCTGGTCTGTGAGAATAGAAAGGAGTGAAAGAACAAAGAGTAAAGAAGAGCACAGGACCAGGACAGAGGTCTATCTGGAAGATGGCCTGGATGGAAGTAATGGTGCTCCAAGCAGTTGGCAGACAAATCCAGGAGAAATTACTTGCCTGGGATGGAAATCAGGTTCCCTCAGAAACAAAGCACACTGAAAGCTCTTCCTAGACTGTAGGATTTTCATTATATATATATGTATGGGACCTATATATGTATGTATATATATGCACACCTTATTAATCTAAGGACAAGATTTAATATGACAAATGTGTTCACTAATTGATTCCTGTCCATTCTATGGGTTCCCAGTGCAAGAGTATTTCAGGAAAAAAAAATAAAGGGATAAATAGGGCAAATAATTTCTCCCAACCCCAAAGTTAATTGTGGAGATAAGCTGGTTAATTTTTGTGCTGTGCTTTAAAAAATGTAAACAGTAATGATGTTTACTGAAGTTTTTCTTTTTTTAAATGGCAGTGCTTGCAATGAAATACAACTGATGTACAATTTGAAATCATGATCCTTTGCGTGCTGCATTTGAACCACTATGTGGTTTGTGTATTGTCTGATCATTACATTCCTTTGCTTTGTTTGTAATTTTTAATTTCTTATAGTAGAAGAAGGAGGGAAGGAATCTTATTATGCTTCTGTGTACCATTGGCTATGTGCAATCTTTCATTTATTTCTCAGCTGCATATCATTTGAAAGGGGATTTCTTCTATTTTAGAATATATGCTACAAGGAATTAGCATTGTTCCCAGAACTGTAATGAGTATTTTGTAGCAGAATTAGAAAGAAAATGTCCCTGCCACAGAAAAACAAGTAACAGAAGTGAGGAATGTATTTAGTGTGAATATAAGTTTCTAAATTGTGCTTTTGTTCTGTGAATGGGGATGCTAAAATGTCTCGGTCTGTATGTTTTTGTGTTCAGCCAGCAATACAGGTATGCACAGGAGGCAAATCACTGACCTTTTAGACCAAAGCATTCAGGTACATTCCCAGTGTTTTGTCATCACCTCAGACAATCGTTACATCTTGGTCTGTGGCTTCTGGGACAAGAGTTTCCGTGTTTACTCTACTGACTCAGGTAATGTATTTTTAAATTATGGAAACAGCCTAGAAGATTTTTTTTTCTGTCCATAATCAGCCTACTGTTTCAAATAAAGGATGAAGGGTGGAGTGTGTATTTATTCCCCTATTAATATTTGTCAAATCTTCCCTTGCCTACTGCTGCCACGTGTTGTGTGCTGTCATTTTTGTGGAATGATGGCAAATGTGAGAGAAGGAGCTCTGGTTTAGACTGAACTGTATTCTTCAAACTTACAAGACAGGGATGCCTGTTATTGCACTGTACTTTTCACAGGTGAGAGGTTGTGTGAAGCCTGGCATTTCAGGAGAGTTAATTATTCCTAAAGTATTTACTTGAATTTAACTCTGGCTGGTTTTCAACACCAGAGAACTGAGGTTTTTCAGGAAATACAGGCAAGTACCATAGCATAAGAAGAGAAGTCTTGAAATCTGGTGAAAGAATACTTATGAAAGCCTTTGAAAGCTATACCATACTAGAAGAATTGATTTGGAGCCACTGAATTCTTTTATATAACATAAACTGATCGATAGAATGGGCAGCAGTTAAATTAGTCTGTCAGCTGGAGTGTGTCCAAACCACTGAAGTCATGCATGTGTCATGCTAAATAGAAAAGAATCTTTCAGTGTAGGAGCTACAGGAATTTAAAAGCCATGGAACCCCAGGAAAAACTAGGTATGATTCTTTTTTCCCTTTCATTGTCTTAAAATGGAAATAGCAAGCTCACTGCAAGGTACTTCTTTGGGATTAATGACCCAGTGTGGTTAATGTGTGTGTGCCATCAAGCTTTCCAGTAGGTTATTAATCCCTAAGGAATATCCTACATGTTTGTCATTGTTTCTTAAATATATTAGTTAGCAGTGTTTTTCACACTTGGCAAACCAAAATGTCTGACAAAACAGAATGATCTTAAATGAAAATCTGTCAAGACTTTAGATTTCATGGCGTACTTCAGTACTTCTGTAATTTTTACAATTTTAAAGCCTTAAGTATAAAAGAGAAGTTCCATTTACGTAATATTGACTGCCCACAATTCATTATACAGGC
This sequence comes from Trochalopteron elliotii, assembly GCA_024734555.1. Lineage (NCBI taxonomy): Eukaryota > Metazoa > Chordata > Aves > Passeriformes > Leiothrichidae > Trochalopteron > Trochalopteron elliotii. Next base: position 422,364 of record JANPWX010000168.1, read on the forward strand.
ATCTTGTTAGACCCTTCTTAGGTTAATTTTCTCATTGATGAAAATAAATTTACATAAAATTGTGAATTTAAAGTGGATCTTCAGAAAGGACAGCTAGCAGTAATAAATATTCAGTGTGTATTCTTGATTTAAATGAATAGAGAAATAATTCTATTGTACCGAAGGACGTATTTTACTTTACACCTATGGAAGGAACTTGTATGGTTTTGGTAGCCTTGTCCTGTATCAATCTGAACTACAAATACCTCTTTAAATTATTTCCTCTGTGTATGGCAGATTCACCAGGCACCTTGTTACTACCATAGCCAATCAGGGTATAAACCAAAATACCATTATCAGAAAAGTTTCAGATTTGTCTCTTCTATTTGTCAATATAGCAACTCTAGCTTAAATGAAGTGAATTCAGATGTAGTTTACTTTGCTTCAAATTGAAATGAGAATATAGTGGGGAAATATTTTGAAATCAGCAGAACATCAAAGGGAAAAGATGATGTGATCAGTAATGCATAAAGGCAAGTGATCACAAGTGTTGAATTCAATTACGTTTTAGCACTTGCAAGAAAAAAAAAAAAGAACCATTTTCCTATCAGATCTTGGGTTTGTTTGTTTGTTTTTAATAGGAAATACTTTCAACTTAAATCATGAGTTCTCAGCACAGCCAATATAGCAGACATACAATAAAACCTTCCTCCAGCAGTGGGAATGACTTCTAGACAGTGTTTTAGCTTCAGTACTGCAGACTTGAGTCTTATTTTTCTTTTAATTATTTGTAGCACAGCTGTCAAATAAAACCTTAACTAGAAAATTTGTTCTGTCAAAAAGGGATATCTGAGTGCAAATGGAAAAGTTTGATATTACTGTATAGAGAGGACAGCTCATGTTAAAGGGTACAGGAAAGTTTGAGGAACTCTTATGAAATGAGTCATTTATTGTTTTTAGCAATGAAAAATAGCAAAACCTTATTTTTTGTTTTGATGAAATTCATTGAATCCTAGGCTGCACAGTAACAAAATAAAACTAACCAGGCAGAAATAACCTTGTAAAATGCTTGTTTTCTAGAACAGAACCTGTAAAATTAGAAATAACTGAGGAGAGCTCTATAACTCACTGATGTTTATAGAATAAACTTGCATTCTAAAAGTATAAATTATCCCAGGTAATGTCAATACAACTGAAAAATGTATCACAATTATTTGATCTCTGAGTTACTTACCCTTGCAGTACAAGGTGGGTATGCACAGCAAGAGTGCAGCCAGGGATTTGCCCTGCCCACTCAGAAATGGCTCATGTGGTAGCACTTCATCTCACAATTTCCCTTGGAAGGTTGGAGCAGGCCTGATAAGTTTTGCCAGTGTTTGATTTTGAATCTGATGTACAGATTTCCTTTAAATTGCATCTTGTTATTTTATTTTTTCTTCATTACTAAAGTAGTTTCCCCTCTTGTTTTGTAAATATTCATGTATATATATATATATCTGTTTTGGTTTTTTCCTATTTTTCTTTCCTTTAATGCAATTACCTTTTTGATCTTGTTATAAATCAGGCTGTTAATGCTATTTTTGTTCTTTCCTCAGAACCACTCCATTAAGTCTTTTGTTCCCATTAATTGTTATTTAGTGGCTGGATACTTATACAGTGCTTTTGTACTGTGTAAAAAGAGGCTGTGAAATGTTCCCTATTACCCATATTAAGGGACCAATAGTTTTTAATTCATGCACCAAAATATTTTATTAAAATATGCTTAAGTCCCAACACTGATCTGTGTTACTATTTTTTAAATGCTTTCCAGCACATTTTATTTATTTTATTTTTATTTATTTGTATTCAGAAACACAGTAGTCTGTAGTTCCTGTTTGGTTTTTTGGCCTTTCTTGTCAATCCTTCCAAAGCCATCACTTTTTTTGCCTCCTGTTCCTCCTCATTTTTTATTCAGCCCAAAGCACAAATGGATGCATGGTCATTTGGGCTGAGAAAACCAGGGTCACACATTGGAGGCATCACACATCACACTTCCTTGTGTCATTGGGTGCAGGATTTGTCCTGGCCCCTGCTACCTGAAGGGGCTGAGTTGGGGCATGAGAAAAGTGTGCGTGTGTTCTTTTTTGTGCTTCCTCAAGATCTGCAATTGCTGGGCTTCAGCAAATCCAGTTCAACTTTGGAATAAAGTGTAATACTGAGAGACTGCAAGTATTTTTTGTCTGGATTGTATGGTCTACTGCACCTTTAAATAAGTCCCCACCAAATAAATAAAAAAAACAGTACTCCCCACTGTAGTTCTATTTTGAGCCTTTTTTCGTTTTTGGATTAAAAAATTATTTCTAAAATACTTTAGGATGTATTTAATTTGTCTTAGAATAAGAGGGTGGTTTTAAAAGAGTCCATTTGCTGTGTTCCAGGTAAACTGATGCAAGTAGTGTTTGGCCACTGGGATGTTGTGACCTGTCTGGCTCGTTCCGAGTCCTACATTGGAGGGAATTGTTACATCCTCTCAGGATCCCGGGATGCAACCTTGCTGCTCTGGTACTGGAATGGCAAAACCAACATCATCGGTGATAACCCAAGAGGTAAGAAAAAACCCCAAAAAAATGGTTTATAAGGAGACTGTCTCAAAATGCCTTGAGCAACACTTTATAGGATAGAATTTTAGGTAGGGTGCTACATGCACCTTAGAATCCTTACAATCACATATTCTGATTGGTTCCAGTGCAAGCAACAGGCCTCACACCATATAACCAAACTGATAAGGCAGAGTAACCCTGCTCCAGCCTCATTCAGTTTTAACCCAAACTCACCTTGCACTTGCCAAGGTGTTTATTCTCTTCCATCTTGTACCATTTCCCAGGAATTCCTGAATCCTGTCTTTTATTCATGAAGATTCTCTCTTTTAACTCTATAAAAAACATTGAGCCACTGTGACTGTACAACCGTGTATTATGTAACAGGAAACGTAGAAAGCGACCTTGGTTTATGCCAGTTTCACTCCACACACACACACAAGTAATTTATGATCCCCAAAGCAAAGAAAAAGGCACATATGCAGTTGAGAAGAAGCCTGGAGCAAGCCATTTTAGAGGAATGAGGGGCTTTCAAGACAACGTGTGAGAGCTTATATATGTAAATTTAGGGGCACATCATAGCCAAACAGCAATCCTGTTGAGCAGAAAAAAAAAATGCCCTGGAGGGAAGGGGGAAGAACAGGATATTCTATCCTATGAGGAGTATTTCTTAGGTTTTTTTCCATTCTTTTAAGGTCTTCTCTGACCCTTTTTAAATAGTAGTAAAAACTGCTCTGCAGAGGGCAAAATGGACATCTGGAATGCAAGAAGTGGTATTAGAGCTGTCATATATTGCAGTTATAGCTGGCACACAGTTTTATATAATTGAAACAATACCTGACATCTTCCAAATTAATCAATTTGGTAAAGTTGTGTGTTCCATATTCAATCTGTTACTCATCTGAAGTTACTTGAATTTGGAACACAGAGGTGGCTTGACAGAAATTGCATCCGGTGAGCGACTTTGAAGAAGCACAACTAATTAATATCAGAATGAATATCTGAATTTAACTTGCAAATTATTTAATGTTGACTGTAAAGGCCATTCAAAAGTTGAACAAGATGCAGCTCAGTTCACACAGTTGCAGAATCTTGGGGCAGAGGATGTGTGAAAGCTATCCCTATTATCCTTCCAAGAAGCCCTGGTCAAGAGATGGTGTTTTTTCTGGGAAGTGGCTAGCAGAGTTTTATGAGCATCTTTAAATAAATATGACTTTGCTTGAGGGGATTAAAAAAACCCTCTGTGAATACTTCATACGTATTTTGCAGTCTATCAATTTAAAGAAAATGCAAACTCTGTTACTTTTGCAGACCATGTAAACTCCAAAGAGTTTGCAGGTTCCTAAGCGTGCCTTGAGAAGTTGTACTTGTCCCACATTTGCCAGGCTTGCCTGCTGTGTGAACGAGACCTTGAGGCTGTAGGCTCCTTGATCACCCTAATAGATCATTTGCTGAGGTTCTGTACCTATTGTTTGACTCAAATATGTAGATTTCATTACAATCTATTGACTGTCTTCTTTAACACAGATTTCTAAGGTATTAGAATTTTGCAGTTTTCAGGGGTAATGCCAGGCAATTCTAGCTGCTCTTTAAAATCAAACAGTAGCTACCTGATAAGTCTCTGCGCTTGTAGTTCTATTAGACTTGGACTTTTAGGGACTTGAAATGGCTCCTCCTGTGTTTACCAACTGGCTTTGTGTAAGGTTTTTTTGTGATACAGCATGCCTGGAAACCTCTGTTATCAATCAGAATCTTGTGGCACTACACGTAGTCCTTGACATGGTATAGACAGTTCCTGCTTCAAAGAGATGGTAATCTGGGGTGTTTAATTTTTCCCAGAAATAGCTGTCTGTAGGTTTCTCTGTTCAGTCAAAATTTTTTTTGAAAAGACAAATGAAAGAGCTGTTTCTGCTTAGTTCTGATTTTGTCAGAAACAGAAAGCACCAGCAGACTTGTTGGGTTCTGAGCCTTGTTACTGCAGCTTGTAACTTCCATCCGTTTGCAGGATGTTGATATTTAACTGGTCTAATGTCTTTCTGTATTTTAAGCTTATGATTCTTTTACCTCAAAATATAGTTTATTCGTGCTTTCAATGAGCACTGTTCACTGGAATTTTAGATACTCTCAAAGTTGATATTTCTTTTCTATTTTTTTCTCTATTTAATCATCTCTAATGTCCATCTTAAGATGACTTCACAGCAATGTGCATCCAATAGTATTTTACCAAATCATTGTTCCAGAGTAGTTTCAAGAAGAAGTGATTTAAACCAGGGAGTGTTTCTTTCCTCCTCTCATAGTACCTGTTGCCTCAGATGTACTTCAGCCAGAAGGCTGGTATGATCCATCCACTCTAAATAATATCCCATTAGGCACCCATTATTCCACCAGTTATTTTATTTAGGTTCACTTGTGTGATTTCTTTACTTTCAGAGAAATGAGTTCTGAATCTCTGGCTCTGTATATTCATGTTTTAGAATGATACTTAAAGAGGAAGGCCAGGTGGGCTATGGCAGACGTGATAAATGAGTGGCTTGGTATTCTTTATCAAGGACAATTTTCTGGGCAACTTGATTGTATTGAAAAATTCTCCGGTTTTGGTCTAACAGAAGAAAAATGTTACTGAAATACTAATTATTTACATAATTTAGCTTTTAACTTTGAGGCTGACTTTTTAAAGAAATTGGAGCCATGGAGTCTCACCATCTTACTTACTTTCTCCCCAATACCTCTCAAATGCATTGATCAATGTAAACCAAATCTGACAAATCGAGGTCTCAGAGATAGGAAATTTCTACATGGGACACATCTGCTGGAAACTATTTTATTCTTCACAAAACAGCTTGATTACATTTAGGTTAAATCATTTTTTCCTTCTCAAATTAAAACCTGAAATGCAAAAAAAAATCTCATTCTCTTTGATCAAATGTAGAGTTTTTGTCTTTCTAAATTAATTGGTTTTGAATACGTAAAAGCATGGCACTGCTTCACTTTGGAGCACAGGCCTTTTTTTGATGCAAAAATGTTTCTGGGGACAATTTCTGACCAAGCCTTGAAATAATTCAGAACAGAGCTAAGGACCTGAAGTAGTTATATCCTTTGGAATAGCCTTTTGCTTTCACATTAATTAGCATAATTTACTGTGGAGATGTAAAGTCACTTTGCATAGTGCAAGGGGTTTTTCCTTTTCTCTCCTTGGCATGTGGCTGGCGTGGGGGAGGTGGGAGGGAGAGGATGTGGCCCTCCCCTCGGTGCTCCTTGGACCCATGTGTGATCTGTGGCACACAAAGTTGGCTTCTGCATATTTAGAGGCTCCAAGGCACCACTTGGGGATGTGACATTATGCACCAGGACCTGTGTGGAGATTCCTGGGAGAGGGCTGTGGAAAGATGCTGTTTTGTTCTTGCCCGGCCTAAGGAGGTGGAGGTGGAGGGGCGAGAAGTGAGGGGTGGGAGGAGGGATTGTGTGAGGGCTGGAGAAAAGAGATGAGAGAATTCATTTGCATACAAATGGTGAGCATCACTTTCAGATCCCACTTTCGCTTTGAAGCTCAAGTGGCAACTCCTGGTGTTTGGACATTTCCTAGGCCGGGGGGATCGAATTTTCCTTTGTAATCACAGAACCATAGGAAACAGGGCGGGCAGGAGCTTTGGTCACCTGATCTATTCTCTTTTCCCAGTGAGGGCTTAACTATGCCAAAACCAATCTCCACTGATGTTTGTCCAATCTTCCCTTAAAAACTTCAGCAAATACCTTTGCGGGCCTTAGAAGCCCCGTCCTTAGCAGACTGTTCCCAGTGTTCAGCCTAGCATCCAGTTCTTTTTGCAGCAGTTGCATTCTATCATTTTTTATCTGTTTTTCCTTTGTGTAGAGAACAGATTATTTCCTTCTTGCAGCTACTTCCAGTTATTTGGATTGCCATGACTTGCAATTCTTTGCCTCCAACTTTATTAACTCGATTTTTTGTTTTTTGCCATGAGTCATGTTTTTCCAAACCTCTGATTTTTTTTGTGTGTTCCTCTCTTTAGTTGACTGTCTTCCTCAAAGACACAGGAATGCAGCTGAAGCCTTTCCAGTAATATATAGAAAACAACCTGTTTTACAGACCAGTTTTCACATCCCCAGGGAATATCTGTTTCTTTCAAAACACCATGACACTGTCAATTCTTCTAAGGGCATGAGCCAGTATGAATTTCAGTATTTTTTGAAGAATCTAGGCACTTGTGTGCTCTTCTCTGTGTAGTTTAGCTGTGGAATCTCATCTTCAAACTTCCTGAAGTGTATTTTTTTTGGACTGTTTCTCCAATTTGTCAAACTTACTTTGAATTCTCATCCTGTCTTCCAGCAGCCTTGCAGGAACTCATATCTGCAAATATACTTTGCAGTCTTATTCTATTAAATTGGTCATTAAAGCAAATGTCAGCTAGTACACAGTTCAGGAATGCCCATCAATGCATTTACCATTTTGACAATGAGTAGCTTTCCAGTGTATCATAGTATCTTCTGAATGTGTGCTTCCCTGTTTTCCTTAAGAAATCGCTTACGTGGAACAGCCCTGGAGTTCTTATTAAAGTAAAAATATGTGATGTCTCCCTGAACACATCCTGTTACTTTGCCATTGCAAGAAAAATGGCTTTGAAGTGGTTTGTTCAGAACAAATCCAAATCAGCTGTTACTTATCTCCTTGTTTTCTTGTAGGAAATTGTATGTATATATATAAAAATGTAAGTGTTCTGCCAGTATTTCTTCTGTTTGTTGGCATTAAGCAGACTACTCTCTGATTTTTCTTTTTCCTGCTTCTTAAACAACACAAGACTTTTTTTTAGTCTTGCAGAACCCCACCCAATATCCATGAAACAATTGTTATAACTCTGGGATTATGACCTCCATTGTCACAGTGTCCTCAACTCACTGTTATCAGGCCAATTGAGTGCCAAACATTTACCTCATTCAGGTATTCTCTAGTTGAGACAAAAGTTTTCACTGCTGGTTTTACTTGGGTTTGCTGTCTGACTGCAACTGACCTTTTCTCGAAGTCCTTTGTGTGGCATCATCTACTGGTATTGCTTGCCCTTAATAACAAACCAACTTCTTGAGAAAACTTGACATATTTTCATGGTTTTAGAATGTTATTCCTAGTGTCCTTGTTAGTTACATCTCATCTATGTGTGGCTCTGTGGGGTTTGTCTCTTTGCTCATACCTTGTTGCTTACACTGTTTCAGAAATATCCTCATTTATTTTGATCTTTCTGCCTGACTTTCCTGTGGCAGTCACTGGAGAACTCTGAGTTGTGCCAGCTGGGATCTTATCTGTCTTACCCCTGTGCTGCTGGGATCTTATCTGTCTTATCCCTGTGCTGCATTCACTAGTATCCTTACTACCTTTTCCTTTGTTTTCTGTGGGCATAACTGCCCATGAGATCTCACAGAAGGATATTCTGTATCTGTTGAAACCTGTTTTCCCAAAATACTTCAGGAATTATCTTGTCCTTGATCTCCTCCTTATAAAGTGTATTGAACATTCTCATATCTTTGCCACTTCCATGTAAATTCCTTTCAGCAAGGTGTTTTTAAATTTGTTTTGCTGTATTGGTTATAATCATATTTAGTAGGTCATCTCTAGCTGTTACATCTTAAAAATTGTCATCAAATCTCTTTCTACACACATACTTGTGGTATTCCTTTACCAACACGTGATTTTGTAGTTGGAATATCCTATTTTCTCCAATTTTCTTTAATAATCCTGCACCTACATGGATCAGGTAGAGGCCAGTCATAAATGTTAGTGAATGTAAATCTGTGTCTTCAAGGTTTTGGGTTTTTCACTGTAGCTATTTTGTTTGGATGTACTTTCTTGAAGGGGAGGTTTGTGGTGGTGAATTTATCTTAATATTGTTTACACTTCTAAAATGGTTTGTGCTTAGAAAATGGTAAGCATTTTATACAGTCCAGTGGAAGATAAAGTGTTTTTCTGCTATTCTTGCTCTTTATTCATGGAATATGAAGATACGGTTCTGTTGCTTTCAAATATCTACAAATGTGTCCACAATTAGGTTTTAGTTTTCATGTTTTTGAAAAAAACAAAATATTTTTATTTAGAAATTTAATTTGCTAAGGAAATTAAGGCTTCACTAATAAAAATCTTCAGTGCTATGAAATGTAGAGTCTGTGTGTAACTGTATCACTACTGCTAATACTAATGGGCTCTCTTCTGAGTTATTGCATTGATCTTCCACACATATGTGAATAAAACAAATTATATTACCTCTTTTATGTCAGCCCATAAAACTAGAAAATGTTACTCTCTGTATGTATCACATTTGCATCACGAGGACTATGGGGGTGCTTTCATTGCATAGCTTTATATTTTTTAGAGGGTACTATATTCAGGTATTCTGAAGTGTGGGAAATAAATGGGTTTAGTGGTGTAGCTGTGTAGCAGGACTCGAGTGAATGTAAGTGCCTGATTTTGTACTTAAAAATACACTTACTGTATTTAACTAAGATTTAATTAGGAAGATTGACTGAACAGTTTTGCCGTTGAAAATGTGTAGAATATCTCCCTCAGATGCAAATTTTTTAAATGCATAATCTTTTCAATTTACAAAATATGAAATCTCTCGAAGGGTTAAAAATTTAATCACATTTCTTGTCTTGTTGAAGAGCAGTCTTGTTCCTGTCCAAGCTACTTTTAAAAGAAACTGCATTTTTGTTTAATTTTTATTTAGCTAGAATTCCTAAATAAATATTTGAATACCTGCAAGACTTTTATCAATTAACGTTATTAAATACATGCAATATGTATAGTGTATATATTATAAAATAATTATAAATTACTATTAACTTTAAAGCTATGATCTTGAGACTAGAGAAATCATTAGTTTTAATTGTATTGGTAATCACAGTAAAAGATAAAGCATCTGTATTTCATCAAGTGCTGCAGACGTTTTTCAGTTGGAAAATTTAAACTTTTTGTGAGTGCTTCATAATTATTAAAGTGGACGATGCAAGTGATTTAAACTTTGAAATTACACCTAAGGAGCATCTTTGTGTTGATTGACTGAAAAATAATGTCATGGGTTATAATTTCTTCATACTGAGACAAACTAATCCTGTAAAGTTGAATTCTGTGAGGATTTGCATAGATGCTTCTCTCTGCACACAGGGAACCGTCATACTGATTTCAAGCAGGTCCTGTGTCTGTTGTTAACTCAGTAGCCAAAAAATCCTTCTTTGCCTTCTTCCCTCATCTTGAATTAACTTACATCTTGGTTCCCAGGTCTGCATGATCTGGACTTCTGTTTTCAAAATTCGTTTCAAAACCAGTGGTAGTACAGAAGATGAGGGTCTGCATTTCCAAAGAACGTTTGTAGCATAAATATTTATTTAGAATTGTAATTATTATTTATAAAAAATTTAAAGTATTTTTTTCTAATAGCAGCTTCTCTTAAAAATTGAATTGGGAAGTACTTGTAAAAAGCTTACCTGTTAGTGTTCCCTTTTTCATTTATCCTGCTAAGTAGCAGGAGTATCAAAATGTCCATAAATCACTAATCAGGCTAGTTGGTAATTCTCCTATTACTGTTACTTTCTGTCTGCCAGAGTAGCTAAAAATTTGCAGAGCCTCAAAATGCTAAAATATGTTTGAAATTGCTGCAGCTATAAAGGCAATAGTCCACTGAAGTCAGCCTGGTAGGAAAAGAGTGTTGCTCCAGCACCGAGTTTTAGGACAGTCTCCTTTAGGACATGCTCCTTTAGGTGCTCAATAGCACTTTTATTTTTTTACCCCTGAACGCATTTTTTACATTATTGTGTGAGCTCTTCTTAAAAAAATAGCCAGTAAATAATTCAATATTATTGTAACATTGTTTTACTGCAGATCTAACAAATATTCTTTGTTTCTCAAAAATGGCAGGACAGCACATTGTTGTGTGTAAAGCTAGAGTCCTTCAGCACCATCTGCTGGCATCCAGTTGAAGCTGATCTCAGGACTGGATCCTAAGCACTATCTAGTAAAAAATTAAAAATGCCTTTTCACATTTTGGAGGCGAAAATAAAATTCATTTGTAGTATAATTTTTATCCTTTTTGTTGAAATTGTAATGGAAAAATACAATGTCAATTTAAGTTCAACATATGAACTGAAACAGAAATAGGTCAGGAGTGTTTTGTTAAGTGGGACCATAAAAAGAAATGGAGTACTTTTTTCTTTTTACTATAAAGGGCTTTAACAAGCACTGTGTTACATTTTTCTGTGTGTGTTGCAAGTCCAGTTCAGTACCAAGTATATCATAGAGAAGATCCACAAAGCTTGGAAAAAGTTTCCGTAACATGTTTTTGAAAGGCGTAGCAACCACTAAATATTCTTTTACCTAACATTTATTGCATTATTCAATGTTAGCCTTAAAAGCCTCATGCAAGCTTAGTGGACAGAGCCCTTGATGCTCTAACTGGTCCCACAGTTCCCTGTAGCTTCACAGGTAACAAGGACTGGGCCAATCTGAGTGAATCTAGAACAGAGCCTTAAATTCTGCAGCCACAAAAGGTCACTGTCCTTTCTTCTTTCAGCTGTAACACATTGATACCTCAAAGAGTTTGAGGCCTCATTGTATGGAGGTCTCCAAGTACTCTGTAAATCACACAGAAATGATGGTTCTGCCTTCCACATATTTAAACTGTGGAAAAAAGATGAAGAATAACAGGTGGATGAATTCTGGTATATCTGGAAATCTGCAATGATGGCGCACAAGCCAGATGTAATTTTGTGTTTATGTAATGCCAAAAGTTGTGTCATAGAGACCTGTGGGGACAAGGTCTTCATTGAAAAGAACTTGAAATAGCATTCACAGATAGTTTGGAAAGCAGCTAAATAGCCATAGTGGTAGTGATGAGCATGTAAGTTTGTGTGCCATAAATACTTGTTTTGGCTAAAAGTATGTCCTACAGTATTAAGTGTAGCACCTCTGTCATCCCTGTTTTCAGCTGGCTGAGAGATTGTGTTTCAGGACTTGTCAATCAGTAATTCAAAGAAGCATTGCAGAGCAAGTTTTGAGGCAACCAAGGATGTATGTATTTTGAGACTGGAAACACAGGAGGAGTTTGGATGCTTCTTTATTGGCAGTATCCAGCTTCGGGTGGTACTAAAACAGGATGCATGAAATTTCCAGCAGGATAAAGATATTTAGTACTCCATGATGCAGCACAGACCTTTGAGTTCCAGGAAAAATGATGCTGTATTTATGACTTGCAACTAATAGTTGATGTGGTAAAAGGAATTACATTCAGATGGTAAATGAGTACAACCTTAATGTGCACCATATACAGAGTTGTGGGGTGATGTACTAATGCATCACATTTATTTACCTTGGTTGGTTGCTGAGAAAAATTACCATTCAGTTTAAAGTCTATACCATGTAAGACAGAACAGAGGAGTGCAGAAGATATAACAATTTGTAGTCTAGAATAAGATCACAGCATAAATGTTATAAAAATTATTTGATCAATACAATAATCCTGACTTGGGTGAGAAATTATTTTTTAAGTGTTTCTGGATCGAAATTCTAGTAGTAGCACTAGCACCATGGAGATATTGGAGTTATGGCCTGCCTCATTGGAAAAGTATCTGGTTTAAAGAGTTACTTGTAAGAAGACAGCTAACTTATGTATTCTCTGGACTTGCTGTATGCCATCAGCACTCCCAGTTACACTGGTAAGTGAAGGTGGTAAGCATCTCTCCCGTACAGCATACTACTGGTGGAAGTATTGGTTTCAAATGACCTTTATAAAAATAATCAAATAGGTCAAGCACAGACTTAAAAAAAAAAAAAAAAAGGTAGTTTAATAAGGGGAAATAAAAAGATCATAAAAATGTGCCAAATTGAGTGAAGTTATCATAGGAAACCTCTCATCTCAGATTATATTTTGCCCAAGTCATGAAATACTGTCTGTATAGGTTTTAACTAGATGTAGTTATCTTAGTTTATCTTACAACAATTCCTCAGTAACTGCTACTTCTGACTGAAATAATTGCTTGAAGTTTCTTTTCCTTTTCTGTTTGTGTTTGTTGTATTTTTTTTTCTTGAACTCACTAGGGAATGGTACTATAAACCAAAAGAGAGAAGTAAGAAGAAAATAGATTATTTTTTTAGCATAAACAGAAAAAGCCTCTTCATAAACCCATTTTAGAACATTATCAGACAAAAATGACAATGTTCTAAAACTTCAAAGCTGCCATTTAAGTAACAGTTTATGAAGTCGGGATGGTGAAAATATTAAAATATTAGTGTACTCTGACCCTGAATATTCACCTGCAGATACTTTCCAGGGGCTTCAAAAAGGCCTGGGTTCAGTGGGAGGAGTCCTGCTGAATGACTTCCAGGACTTGCAGCAGATGAATCCCCACTAAGGGACAACCTGTTCCAGAAAGTTTTGTGTTGCACATGGTGTAGGAATTAAGAGACTGGAAGTTATTGACTTTTGAAGTCTGAATTTTAATACCCAGTTTATGAAGGCTTGTTAGGTCTTCTTCTTTATTCGGTTTGTTTTGGAAATATAGTTTTTGTGACACAGCATGTATGAAAAATCTCTCATTAATACTGAATAAATGTTGGTCACTTGTTGCACTGAGTGACCATGAGGGAAGTACAGTAAGCCCTTCTGGGTTATATTTACTGAAACCCATCCTACAAGATAAATCTAATGTATTTTTTCCTTACTGAACAAACTATGGCATCTCCTGTGCCTTGCATGTTTAGACCTTGCTTCAGGATAGAATGATAAATTGTTCAAAGGTGTTCCTTTTTCAGAAAATACAGGGTTAAAGTGTTTTTTTACTTGCATATTGGCATAAGGTTGTACTTTTTGTGGTAAAATAAGTCTGAACAGATGGGAAGTAGTTTAAAGGAATTAAGAGGAAATGCTGATGGAGTGTCATGTGAAGAAGCAGACAACAATGAAGTTTCTATATAATATGAAAATATAGTATTGTTATATAAAAATTCTTATTTACAAAGAAAAGATTATTCAAACTGAAGCTTTAGGAATACTTCAATGATTTTGTGTGGTATCACTTCAGTAAGATCTCTCATCCATCAGGTAACTTTCTGTGCCAGTGAGATCGGGTTCTAATCATTTGGCCGATTATGTGATCTATAACTAATGTTAATGCACAGACTTTATATGAGATTAGACAGTTACCACTTCAATGCAGTTAAAGTCTGAAGCCTGCTATATAACCAAAATAGGACCTTAGCAGCAAAGCAGTTTTCTTAATTTACCTACCTTTTGCTGAGAGCATTTTTGTCCAGATGTCCTATATTCTCTACATACATTTGTACTTTCCATGTTTATTTCAAACCTTCTATTTCTTTCTCGTTTTTTAATCATAAAAAGCAACTTCCAAATTGGGAAATTTTAAAAATGAATTTTAGAAGGCCTTCCTCACATGTATGGTTTGGTTTGGTTGATGTATCATTCTGAGAAAGCCCTCAATCACTTTTGTAAGAAATAGGTAAAAAGACAGATTAACTGATGCTTCATTTAATTTGGATTTTATATTGGCATAAATTGCATAATTAATTTGCTATTTAAAAGTGCCCCACAGCCTCTGCAATCAGAGAATAATTTAGAAGTTGCTGTTTAGGTCTCTGTGACTTATAATAATTAATTGTCTTCTCAGTATGAAACATAAAATGAAGCACAGTCAAATATTTTATACTTGAATGTGTTGTATAATATTATCTCACTCATGAATAGTAGGGAGAGAATCTCATATTTAATTGTGAGGTAAGTAAATGTGAGCTAATCTGTCGTTTAGTTTCTTTTTAGGAAGATATTTTTCTTCAAATAAATTCTTGTGTTTGGCTCAGCTTTTACATCTTAGTGCTGAAAATAAAGAAAGCAGCCATTTCAGGAATTTGCTGATGGATTTAAAATGTCATGATCCTGCTTTGTATTGTAACATCACCAAAGCTGAAAAAAATAGCAGAGACAGACTCAGTAATACAAACCAATTTCTTGTTCTCTCCAGTAAGGCTTTTCTTCTTCTGGATGTCATTAAACTGGAAGAAAGTTTTGACTTTGCTGTAATCCCACTGTTCCTTTTTAAACATAGTCTCCAAAAGCCTAACATTTTTTCACTGATATATCACCACAGGCTGACATGATATCATGTGCTCTTTTATCTTCTGAAGCTTGAATTTTATGATTTAAAATGTACTTTAGTCACTTAAGTAAGAGTGATATTTTATATTATTTTCTGTGGGAAAACAGCTTTGCAGAAATTATTTATTGGAATGTAGGTGAGTTCTTTTGAAATAATTTGAATGGTTGCTGCAAAGGTAAAGTATTCTGTCCATTGCTTGAAAGTAAGTTTATGTGTGCCTCCTGTGACTTAAATAAATCACTGATGGCATTTGTAGCAATGTGAATGTGGCATTAAGAATGTTACAGCATTCAGCTCCAAGCAGTGATGGGATAGTCCGAGGATATCACTATATCCTACACTGAGAAAAGCACATCTGTAAAACTATTGTGTCCTGGTTATTAGTGCTAGGATTTGAACTATCTTTAATTTCATTTGACTTGTTCATCTTCCTTAAGGATCTCCATAAAGATTCTCTGAGTATTCTTTTCAGCCCTTACTTAGGGTTTGCATCAGTGGTCGTAAACCTGCTTAGCGGACAAAGACTCTCTTCCCTTTGAAGTCACTTCCCTAGCTTTTCAAAAGGCTCTGCAAGTCTGTTCTCCTAAAACAATTTAGAAAAGTTTGAAGTGGTGCCCCTTAAACCAGCAACAAAATAAAATTTTCTCTTTGCGTTATTGAAAACCATGACAATCTTTTGAAGCAATAACAGTTTAAAAGCTTTTAAAGAAATCTGTTCTGCTCTATGACCAGCTTTTAAGTTGACCCCATTATTTGGGAAATCAGAGGCTTGGAAACCCCTAAATACTTGACATTCTTATCAAAGGAGTCAGCCTGACTTTTCACAGGACTCTTCTTTTACAGTACCTATTCAAATCCTAAGTTCTTTAAAGATACTGCTTAGTTGTCGTCTTTTTTTGTTTGTTTGGGTTGAGTGGTGGGTTTTTTTGTTTTTGTTTCTGTGTTTGTTTCAAATATCATTTAGGAAACAGTAGATATGCCATGAAACTCTGATCCTTCCACCTATAGATTTATACTGTTATGTTTGAAGTCAAGTCCAAATTCTGAAGACTGTGAGTGTTACTTAGGCAATTTTATTTTCTGTGAACTGTGAGATGTGTATATGCTCAGTTTCTACTTAATGATTTAAGAGTCTTATCTCCTACATTTATTGGATGTAGTTGCTGACAGCCTTATGCAGATAAAGCCCATAATAATGTAGTTGTTGTAAGCAATAAGTTTACTCTCATGATTTTGTTTATCTGTAAGTCCTAATAATTCATTCAGGCATTGCTTCTCATAAGTGCTTCTAACTCCAACATCTTACATTCATTACCTCCTGCAATGTTGTGTATTTAAAACTTCTCTTATTTCAAAATTTTCATTAACGTGAAGTCCATAATTAGATTAATTCCTTGCTGATCTATGCAAGTATGTGTTAATTGAATTTCTGAAAGTAGAAGAAAGCAATAAAACCAGAATTCTAAAATTTTGCAAACAGTCATCTAATTTAAAAGAAAACAAACTAACAAGACCTTTATACACACTAAGTTGCCACATACTAGAGCTTGGGAACAACAGGGAGAAAGAATTTGGTCAGCAACATTAAATTGTTACTGGATAGACTGTTATGGTTGCTGTTACATTTTCCTCTAAAACTGCAGGTTTGTGGCTTAGCTATATGGAGTTCATTTATGAATCTTCTGAGGTGCCCAGCCCATGTTTAGGGGAGCAAAGTTCAATAGAGCAGCTTTGCTCTGAAAGGTTTGTGAGCAAAATTCACAGGATCAGCCACCTGAGAAGTACCTAGAGGTCATTAAATCCACCCTTATGCTTCCAATTTGTTGGGAGTTTTTTTCCTTTGCTCCTGAACTGTCTGCCATACTTCCTGGGCTTGAGTCGGTTTTTTCAAACATTATATGAAACAAAAGTGACAGCTTCTATTGACTGTTCCTTAAGTGATTAGGGCAATTGCTCCAAAGCATGTTCACATTTAAAATGCTGGCAACATACATGCCTGGGTGTGTACATGTATGCACACACATAAAATGTCAGTGGCTATATCTAAGAAGAAATAGATTTATTTACTTTCCAAGATCTTGTATTGCTGATAGAAATTGTAATAGTGACTGCAGAATAAATCAAATTTTGAAAGGTCAAAATTCTTGATGTGAGACTTTGTCAGAGATTATGACCTTTACTAAAAAGCCACTGGAATGTGGCAGCTGCACAGATGTTTTGGGAGGTGGTATAAATGGTCTGAGTAAAAATATTTATGCAAGTCCAGATCTTACATCTCTTTTGCAGAAAAGTCTCTCAGTGTACAGATGCAGCATCTGAGAAGCTATCCCTTTAAATGTAGCTCCATGATTTCTAGTAACACTCAGTACCAGTATTGCTGGTGCTGCTCTACATGGACAGATTAATGACATTATGCTGGGTTTGTATTTTAAAGTTACAATCCCAAATGTTATTTAATTGATGCCAATTTAGTAACTGATGGAGTCAATTGGCTCCAGTATTACTCTGTGTCTTTGTAAAACTATCTCCTCTTTTTTAAGTGAAAAAAAAAAAGGTTGATTTTACCACTGCTTTACTGTCTTGTTGGTGTTTCACATATTATCATTCACTGTGAAGTGAAATTATTCCCTGCTGCTTAAAAATTCATCTAAACCATTTGAAAACTACATGACAACGTTGCCCAAGAAACATCCTTTTGAGTTTAAATGCTTTGTGCTTTGTAGAATGCTGTGAATGAGCTAATTATATGGTAATACAAAAATAACTTTGTGATTTTTGTGAAATGCCAGCACTCTAGAAGAGAGCAGTGAATGACCTATGAGCAGTTATAAAACTATTTAAAGAGCTTTATAGTATTTGCTTACCCTTTCTCTGCCTTGACCTGGAGAATAATGTTTTTTCCTTTAAATGTGCCAGTTGTACAATTCTTCTTTTTTTTATTGTATCCATGTATGTTTGATTATAAAACAAATCACAAAAAAAAAAACAAACCAAAAAACAGTTCCTGTAGCAGGGAAATGTATAATAGCAGCATTGATTCTGGGTTTGAGTGGGACTTTTTTGCAAATTCATCGGAAATTCATATTGACTGTGGTCCAAGGTCTGCATCTTGCAAAGAGCTAGACTTCAGGCTGAGGTTTTAGCATTGTTATTAAGACAAAATCAGTCACTGGAAGTTTTCCTTCATCTTTGGGCACTTGAGGTGTTTTCTCTTGATAGCTACTGCAGTGATACTTGTATTTACTAATGCCTGTTGTAGGAAAGGGTAGAAATTGACTTAAATCTCTCCCTCTACAAAATATAAATTAGAGGGGGAGACAGAGGGGAAACCAACTTTGGTTGGTTTTCCTGCACACCTGACTTTCATATTACTGCATGTTAGTAAGTATGCAGGCAGAGTGCTGCTGCTGTACTACACAGGTAGGAGCACAACACTCCCATCGTATGCAAACAGGAGCATTGAAGTGATTTATAAGCAACACAAACTCAAAGAACAAGAAAACAGAAGGTGCTCCAGTGATGGAAAGCAATGATTTTGGGAATAGATTGTAACCAAGGATTGCTTTTATTGTTTTTTCACTGAAGGTGATTTTGCAACTCCTCGAGCTGTTCTGACAGGACACGACTATGAGATCACCTGTGCTGCCATTTGTGCTGAGCTTGGCCTGGTAATAAGTGGTTCAAAAGGTAAGGGAGCTCCTGTCATTTCTTTCTCGTGAAGCTATAATCCTAATGCCAAGAGTAATAAATATAGTCTCAGGTGGCAGAATTTATAAACTTTACAGTGGTTTTACTTCTAACCCTTTTTTTAGTTGCTATGGAATTTGAATTTTAAACATGTTAAAACTGAGGATAGTCCAGACATTTGTAAGAAGAGGCAACCACATCAGTTTCCCTCCTGGTTGCTGTTTCTGTTTGTTTATCCAGTGTGTAATTGCATATAGCATAGTTGGGTACAGGCTTTGAGGACCAGGATGGTGAAGAGTGGCTGTTGTGGATAATTTCTCAAAAAGGGGAAACAAAAATTAGTTTTGAGAGAAAGAGAATGTGCTGGACTGTATGTTTGATGAAGGATGTGTATAAACTACTGGTAATTTTGTTCAGGCTCTTTCAGCTTTGCTGCAAAGCCTCTAATATGCTCCATTTGTGTTCTCAAAGATGTGCTTTTAGCAGGCAGATTATAAAGAATGATGTTGATTCTGTGGATATTCTTTATAATTTTCTTATTTGCTTAATTGTCCACAATTATTTTTAAACTGTAAACTTCTTGGAATTAGTATCTTTCTACTTTAGTGTTTCTAAAGTAGCTGCTCAGAGACACTTCCTCAGAGCTGGGTGTACTCATGACCTGTACCTGTATGCATTTCTGTGTCATGCATGTGAGCTCGTGAGGTTTATGAGCAAAGCAGATATTTGTCAAAATATGTTAAAAAAGCAAATGTTTAGTGGGTCGTGTATGGCTTAGAGTCTTAATCTGAGAATATACACTTGTGGAATACCTACATGTGTAAATTCACTACTGTTAGCTCTGTGTGTCTTTGTGTTTTGAAAATCTCCTTTCAAGGTTAATCAGTATGTTTAATTACTCAAAATTAAATTCTCTCAAAATTAACTACTACCTGTTTTAAAAGAAAATCCACAGAAAGCAATCTAGGTGCTCTAAAATACCTTAATGCAAAGCTTTTAAAGGATAAGCTGTTTATCTTAGTGTCTGACACCCTTAAAGTCATAGGTAATTCACCTAAACATGGTAACAACCATTATAAAGTAATATAATAGTGCTTATTTAAGTAAAAGACATGACTTATTATTTGAAAAATGATGTCTTTAATTGAGTGTATAAATCAATAACCTGAGATCCTATTGTGTCTCACTAGAAGGACCATGTCTCATACATTCTATGAATGGAGATCTACTGAGGACGTTAGAAGGTCCTGAAAGACTGCAAGGTCCCGAAAGCTGCCTGAGACCAAAACTCATTCAAGCTTCCAGAGAAGGCCACTGTGTCATATATTATGAAAATGGCCTCTTCTGTGTGTTCAGTGTGAATGGGAGACTGCAGGCCACTATGGAAACAGATGACAAAATAAGGGTGAGTGTCCTCAAATGTGTGCTAACTGTCAGCTCCATGGGGAAAAGCTGTCAGTGTTGGAGTTGTGTGGAGACTCTATAGCCAGACCATAAATATATGGTACCAGACCATAGCATAGCAGCATTCTGAAAAAAATTTAAGGGGACCATGTACTCTTAATAACATTAGGAGGAGTTTTTTACAGTTTTAACTGTAAAATAACTCTTCATAAAGTAAGGAATACTGTGTAGGCATTTCCTTGAGCTGGAGAATACAAATATTACTAATTGCTGACCAGGAGAGGCTGTGCTGCATCTTTACTTTTGAGTTTGAAGACAGGAGGGCAGTGGACATGCTATTTTGGATGTTAGTTTTCCCTTTCTTTTGGCTTCTCTGACTGCATTCCTGCATCCTGGTTCAGCTAGCATGTGTTGTGCTGAGCTCCAGGTAGTTTACAGGGATATGTCTATACTTCAGCTCTTTTGGCCCTTTGACATTTGCTGAAACAGGCATGGAGCAAGTCCATAACTATGCAGGAGGCATTTTAAGCTTATGGCTTTATGGAAATTATTTTATAATACAAAATGAAGGTCTCTTGCCAGTTCCTGTGCAATAGTACCTATGAAACAGAGCAGAAGCTGGCAGCTGTACTGCAGTACCACACCTCCAAGCTGATTTTTGTGATCTGATGGAAGATCCCAGGAACTCAGCTGCTGTGATTTCCAATGTTCTCTTGAGTTGAAAACTCTCAAAAGTTTTTCCTTTATTTGGATTACACATGTCAGGAAGAAAATCCCCCTCTGGCGTCATGTTTGTTTTACAGAATTACTGGCATTCTTTCAGCTGTTGTGCAAAGTTGTGAGCGTTTCTTTCCATACTAAAGATGGAAGAATGTGTCAATGTATTTTAAAGAATTTTGATCTTCATTATTTGCACTTTATAATTTTTATGGAACTGCCTCATTAGCACTGAAGTTTCTGGTGCAGTTCAGTATATTCCACTTAAAACCTTCTAAAACTCCTATCATGTACTATGCTCTGCTAATCCAGTATCCCTGTGTTATCCATTCAAAATGTCAGCTACGCTGGTGGTGGAATATGCAGAAATAACTCTGTATAGGTCCCTTTCCATAGAGAGAGTGCAGTCTGCAGGGGTTAGGGGGCATTTCACTTCTGTGTTCTGTGGCAGCCACAAGTGCAGGTTTGAGGCTGGGGAAGTGAATAGGAATGTGTATATTTCTGTCCCCAGACATATTTCCAAATTAATGTAGATTTTTGCATCAATTCCTTCAAATTGTACCTTTGGCTGTCCTTGTACAAATACTTCTGAGATTTACAGCCTGCCCTTCATCCCAGAGTTCTTTCCATAAAGCAAGACTATATCACAATGTTTTCTCTTTTTACATTAATAATGTTGATAATCTGTCACTTTCAGTTGTGATTATGTTGTCAGCTAGGCCAGCAAATCTGTAAAATATCTAGAAATCCCTTGCCGGCTAAAACAATTTCTGTAGTGTTTCAGTCAGTACCCACAGCTTTAGGAATGTTGCTGGAGGCAATGGAAGTTCTGCTCTCTGTGGGCCAGAATTATGTTTGTACAGGGGTTTGGGGTTTATTTTGCTTTGTTTTGTTTTCTTTCTCTCCCAGTGGTCCCAGCTGAGCTTTACGCTTAAACAACCTACAGCATCTCTGCCAGTGCTTCTGCACTACATCATCCTGAAGGAGAGTGGCAACTGCATGATTAAAGTGGGGCATTTAAAATGAATAGCACCTACCCATGGGCTGTGCTGACAAACTCTCCTCATTGGCTTTTGCATGGGGAGGATAGAAAAAGGAAGGAAAAAGGTCATAAGTGTGGAATTTGTAATGTAAAAGCTTCAGTTTTCCTGTGTCATTATGGGCCGGTATTTCAGGATGCTGTTGGCAAAACTAGCAGTTTTCACTAGTGACTTTGGGATCAACATTCTGATTTTCTTTCTTGTATTCTTGTGCTAGAAAACTGCCAGAAAAAAATTCAGACCCTCTGGGGAAATTCAGGGTCTAATCAATGCCTTCCACCTGTTTTTGTTTTCAATACTGTATTGCTCAGTGGAGCTTAGGCATATCACAGTACATCTACCATGTAGTGTTTAGATATCTTAATGAGTACCTTTAACTCTAAATAGTCTGCTTGTTCTGAAAGGTAAAGTTATTTTACCCTAAACAAAGACTGTATGCTGTTTCACCCAGAGGAACTAATTTATTTTCCTTTCCTGAGTCTGTTTTGAAATGTGGAAGTACCCACAAGACTCCTGCTGCTCTAAGCCAGGGCTGTCACAATGTCAGCTCTGCCTTTTTACAAAGCACTGCCATTCAAAAACCTGAAAAGTTAAAAGGGATTTGTGCAAAGTTTTGAGACTTTCCAAGGAAATACAAGTCAGAAATGCAGTTTTTAGAACACTGCTGAAATTGTGTGCTTTGGGGATTATTTGAGAGTCTGAAGCTCATGTTGTGAGAAAGATTAGTTGCAGGGTTGTTTCAGTTTCATACCTAGCAGAATTGCAGATAAACTACGCTGGGGAAAAGCAGAACGGTAAAATTGATTCATGTCGTCCTCTATACCAGCTGGAGTACTTGGGAGTAAAAGCATCCTTTCGTTTGTTAAATCTTGAAGGGAGTATCATGAAACTGAAATGTAGACAGGGTCACCTTTTTCTTCCATTCATTCCTTCATCCTTTCATTCATTCCTTCATCCCTTCATATATATATATATAGGCAAAAGGCTGAGAAATATTCATAAATAATAAAAATTAAATAAATCAACATCTTGTCTTCATGACAAGCCAATGACTTAGTAAAATTGCATAGGTATTAGTAAGGGTTCAAAGCCTGTACTTTATTTAATCAAAAGACCACAAAACCTACTGGATGTTGCAGGTAGTGGAAGAGTTAAAGATTAATGGCTTTAATTTGCCTTTTAATAAAGCATTTCTTCAGTAAAAGCCTCAAGTATAAAATTCAAGTGAACCATGACCATAAGGTTAATGGATTTTCATCAGCTGAATTTTATAAGTGTAGCAAATAATTATTTGTCACGGTCTTCATTGCAATTTGGAAATACCCTTAGGAGGCTGCTATTGCTATAGAGAACAAAACTACCCCATATTGATTTTTGCTTCTAATGAATAATCTCTTTAATACTTGTGTGGTTAGTTAGATCTCGTGATCATCCACTCAGTGCATGCTGGTTCTAGATAATTTTCAGTCTTATCAGTTTGTTTTCTGTCTCTTTCTTACTCTACTCTTCTAAGACAGCCTCTAAATTGGAGTTTTCAGACTCCTTGTGTCTCTGCTTTCAAAGTGCTTGGCACCTTTCTGATAGTAACAGTCACAGAAGCAATTAATGGTTAAAACATTTATTTTTTGAGGGAAGAGGGAGAAGCTTCAACTCAGAATACTCAATTCTAATCTTTGTTAGTATTCCATTTTCCATACTTAGATGTGGTTGGAAAAACTCTATGAATTCTGCTTTATTGTGTCCAAAATTATATGCATGTCTTGTCATCTTAGTTCAAAACACGACTAGGTTTATTATTTTTTTTTCTCAATGTTACATATTGTTTACAGTATATGTTTGTGTTTCAATTACACTCCCTTTAAAGTTATTGTATGAAATAAAATTCCAGCAATGTGATCCATTCTGACTCCTTGGGAGTTGTTGCAGTAAACACTCAAAATTTATAACATAATATAGAAGCTCTATCTTAATCTAAGTGTCGCACATCGTATAATTCTTACAGGATGTATTTGGCATCACAGTAATAGAGTGCAGCAATACAAAAAATACAGATGTGCAATATGTCTGACTTCAGTTACTGCTGCTCACAAGGCAGTATCTTACACACACTGTATATTTTGATTTCTAGGCTTGTCAGCAGTCTGTATAAACACTTCAGTGTTGCATGAACGTAACGTCTTTGTGTTTTAGTTCCTCTGATTTTTTTGTGGTGCGTGTGCTATAAATTCTCTATGTTAAGAAAAGCCCCAAACTTCCTTTTCCTGAGGTATGTAAAAAGTTTTGCATATTTGCAAACCTGTATAAGCAGAGACTGCAAGTGCCAAACTAATTGCAGACTTCAGCAGAGAGATGTTTGCAAAATCCTGTCTTCAGTTCTTTCTGCTGTTTCCTGAATTTGAATCTCTGAGCTGGAATTTTGCTTGTAGACAATCATCTTGAGGCAATGTCCTTGCCTTCCGGTGACAATGTTTTAGTCAAAAGGAATCAGTTTGTTCCTAGAGAGTGTGTTTATGGAATTTTAAAGGCACTGCTCTGAACATCCTCCATTCTTACATCATTCTAACAGAATATTTTATTTACAAATTAATTCTGTCTATTCTGAGACTGATTTCATAATGAACATTCATACATCCATTGGTCCAAAATGTAATTTCAAGGGTCTTGATCTTGCTGGTGGCTCATGCTGATGTCATTCACATGACAGAATCCATTCAACTTTTTGGGTTTGTTTCTTTGAAAAATGCTGTAGACCTGTCAGTTTTCCTGAGCTGACCAGGCTGGCAGCATCTCCTGCTGCCTTTGTTGGGAATAGACCTCTGGGCTAGATGAGTCATGGTCTCTCTCACCCCATAAATTAGCACTTGCTCTAATAAAATTTCAAGTTCAGGTCTCTTAAGACCCATTTTGGCTTATTTACACTGGGAAAATTCGTCTTTTAAGAAGGATTTCTCCTGAATCCTGTCCATTTAATATCTGATGATATCATCTGGTATAGTCATCAGGTAAAGAAGGAAAATTATTCTTCTGGGTATTTCAGTATGTATCTTGATTTTTTTTCCAGTAGCAGACAAGAAATACTAAAATAGATTGAAGATTCCTGTTTGAAGAAGTCTTGACTCTGAAAATTAGTGATATCCCACCTTTCTTCATGATCTGGTTCCCCAAAAAAGGTTTTAAATACAAATTTGCCATCGGTCTCCATGATGCATATGAAACAGGGTATATGCCACTGGATTTTTCATAGGCAGTTTCAGGATGGATGATGAAAGGAAACACTGTCTCTGTTAAGAGAGGTGGATCATTCTTTTATTAATCCAGTGCAGGAATCTGAAAGTGCTGGTCTAAATTAATTTTAGTGATTCGTATAACAGTTCAGTTCCTGTCAACATTCAGCTTCTGCTAGGCTTGTATTAGAGACCCTTGGGGGAATGTCAGGTGCTATATTTTAATGCCAGTGCTGCTGCATCTTGTAAATCCAGCTAATTAGAAGAGTAAATTTCTTTAGCTGACCTCATATTGGATCTTTGGAACATGGAATAAATCACAGGTCAGGTGAGACTTAACTAGTGACATCTAGTGTACTGGAGATTTGTGCACAACATCATTAATTCTCTTGCTGGGCAAAATAACATAACAATAATGTTGCTTCCCAAAAGCTCGTGTTGATATCCAAGTCTCCCTGGACATTGAGCTATCAATATGAAACCTTTCACTGGAAGGAGAAGTGGGGGAGGTAAGAGCAGCACACACGTTTATCTGACAGATCTGCCTGTGCTTTTCCCCCAGGCCATTCAGCTGAGTCGGGATGGACAGTACCTGCTCACGGGTGGGGACAACGGCGTGGTCATGGTCTGGCAGGTGTGGGACCTCAAACGCCTCTTTGCCTACCCAGGGTGCGACGCTGGGATCCGATCCATGGCCCTGTCCTATGACCAAAGGTGAGAACAAGGCCTGCTCTGGACAAGAGTGTTGGGGAATAGATATTTACAATTAATTTGCGTTTTTGTTGTTGTTCTGATTGTGATTTTCTGTGGGTCACAGATCCTGGTGATTATCTTGAGAATTCTCTGCTGGCGAAAGTTTTTTTGTAACATGTTACGTTTGGGGCAGATAATTTTTTTCAGGATTTCAGCTCTCTGGGGAATGAAGAGAGATCCAAGAAATCTTACTTTGGCAGACTTTCAAGATAGGCTGAGTTATTGGTCTGCACCAATGTACAGTGTGGGTCACATGGAGTTGGAAGGTTACATGTGTGCTTTCATCTCTCTTCTTTCACTTACAAGACAAATCACATTCCTAATTCCAGACTTTCATGTTAAAAATAGAACAGTTGGAATAGTTGCACAAGAAGATTCCCTCTACACATCCATATATTTGCTAAAGCAAGGAGTCATTCTCAGTTCTAGAAAAGTTATTTTATCCACATACAGCATGACCCTTTTTAAACACTCTTCCTGCTGAAGATGACCAGTTAAAATTTTTACTGCAGTTTCACATTGCACTTTCCAACGCAGCTGTACTTGACAATGCTTCAGTGCTTTTATCACAGAAGTATTGTTTGTTTGTAAGATGGATCTTTCCCATTTCATCTGTACACCTTTAGCTTTCAGGCCAGGATTTTATTTGCTGTGATGTATTTACTAAATGGTTTTTCTGTGTGCTTTTCAAGCAGATTTGTCCCCTAAATCCCTTAGGGATGTCTACATTATGCATGTTGCTGAGGCTCTTAGCCTTGCATTTACTGAAGTCCATACTGAATGTTTGTAAAATTTTTATCTATGTTTCTAAAACTTACATAAAATGAACTTTGAAAACTCCAAACCAGTAAAACCTGTGGACTTCAGTGAAACACTGAACAGCTTCTTGATAAGCATAATTAGAGAATATTGGCATTTTGGATGAAGCAGTTTTCCATCAAAAAAAGCTCTTGCTGCTAAGTAGATTTCAGAAACTGGAGTTGCAGCTGTTGAATTTTAGACCTTGGAAATTTTGCATGTAGCGAATCTTTAAACTGTAATTAATGGCATATTAATGAACTGAAATTTAATATGGACATAGAGAAATTTATCCATGGCCTCGAGTTAAGAACATATTCACTTTGGGTTGGAAGACAAGGAAGAGATTTACTCAGAGTGTTTTAATGAGCAATTACTGATTAATTAACTCAGAGTTATTTATTTGGTATGCATGAATGTAATGTGTTTGAGAGTGTGCAAAATGACATTTTAACGTAATAGGAAAGCAGTTAAAATGTTAATGTTGACATGAAATTGGCAATCCTATCAAAATGCAATGTTTTGGTGATCTCATACTCTTTGTTTGGAAGAAAAGATTTGAAGCCTTTTACTCTGAATTTTTTATTTCTAAGGCCTTTTTTTTTCCCCAAAATGCCAGGATTTTAGTTCTGATTTTTGTAATGCTTTAGTGAGACTGTAGAGAAGATGATCCAGAAACTCTTGTGATTGTGTACTATGTCAGGGTCATGGTTTTTCAAACACATCTAAATGATCTCCAGTTGCAGGCCATGAGTAAGGAATTCAGAAAGAAAGAATGTCTCAGTGGGAAAGCCCAGGGATTGCTTTCAGGAGCTTCCAAAACAATCAAAGCCTTCAAGTTTCAGTATTTCCAACTGAAGGCTTGTGCCCACACCTAATTCCTTCATATAGACGTGCTTAATTGGGGGAGCTGAAACTGACATCAACACTTCTCCTGGCCTTCCTTCCCTCTGCTGCTACACCAGGGCTTCATACCCACTCCAACACCCCCCAAAACCCAGCCAAGAAATAATCCTGGGCAGTCCCAAGTGGCCTTGCAGGGCAGGAATGCTGGTGCAGGCTTCTGTCGTATCACACAAACTGCTCTGCGTGCCGTCTGACGGTAAATGCGCTTCCCGCAGGTGTATAATGACTGGAATGGCGTCCGGGAGCATCGTGGTTTTCTACAACGACTTCAATCGCTGGCACCACGAGTACCAGACCAGGTACTGACCTTCCAGAGGCCGGGACAAGCACTGACAGGAGCAGCTGTGGCCAGGAGGGAGCTGCACGCAGCGCTGCCTCCCTCGGGGTCGAGCCGCCACACGGCTCCTTAGAAATACTTCTATTACATCTGAATGTAACTTAAAATTGCTGGAAGAAGCAACCTATTTTTTAAAGTTAATTGCTATTTTTGTAGACCTCGCTTGACTTTTTTGGGGGAAGGGCAAAGAAGCAGAAAACCAGATGCTGGGTTCTGTAGTTAAAAAAAAAAGAATCTATATTTTTAGTCACAATGAGAAGTCTATTTTGATCCCTGTATGTAAACAAAACCTAAAGTAAAGATGGTTAAAACTCACATTCTAGCTATATTATGAAGAAACAGATGTTCCATCTGAAGCTTTATCTATAACCTTGAGGAATACATGATTTTAACATAACAGAAATGAATTATGGTATTGGGGGAATTTTAATCTGTGCTATCCGTACCACACTTTGTCTCGTATTTTTCCAAATGATTGTACTACATCAGCACTGAAGTTTCTGGGAATCAAGGGGTAATATTTAAATTATGGTTAATGTAATTTTAAACTTTACAAATCATTTCCATCAATGTTACTCTTCAAGCATGTTTCTAGGCCTAGACAATTAGTTCTTTTTTAGTTGTATGTTTTGTGCAGTTACGAGAGAAATTGGGAATGGAGTTTTTGTTACATCAAGTGTGAATCCTTTTTAGTTCCTACCTGACATCTCCTTCAAAGCACACCAAAATGTGGATTGTTCCTCCAAATCAGAAAGGCTCATTTTGAAGGCTTCAAACCAGAAGCCCACAGAGGCAGGTGTTTTTGAGCAGGGGCAAGTTCCAAAGCACATTTCTGCTGGTTGACTGTGAAAGCAGGGAGGCAGCAGGTGCTTGCTGGTGCACAGCCCCTATCCAGCAGCAGAAGCACAAGAATTGCAGGCCACTTTTTCTTTCTTTTTCATCAGAACATGCCCCTGCAATACTGTAGCACATACCATATTCCTTCTCTGCCTATAGCAGCAATGTCTTTTGTATTTTGCTACCACCAAATCCAGTCAGATCCTGCCCAGTCATATTAAATTACCTCTTTCTTTTAGGAAATGAAAAATAATTTATACTAAGGAACAATAAGTTATTTTGGTGTTGCACAAATCTACTTTTCTACAAGATTGCTGTGCAGAACTCTGTGAAAATATTTGTGAAAAGAACTGTTATTGTTTTGTAAGTCTGTATTGCATAAAAATCTTCTTTGTATGTTGTGATCTCTGAGTTGAAATTTACATTCCATATCTGTATTGATACATACATTTCTCTAGCTGCCTACTAGAGCAGTTCCTGGTTTTTCTAAGCATTTAACTACTCTCTCTTTCAGTAAAGATTTGGAATGAGAAAATTCAGTTTGAGTGAATAAATTAAATAAAATTACATTTGTAATTGAGACCTTCACTGGAGTACTGGGTTCTTGTGATTCAGGGTCTATTCCTAACAGAGGAAAAGGGTGCCATGGCTGATCTGTTTTTATGTACTTTTGGTGTGTGTGAAATGGTGTTTTCTGTACTTTCTGCATTTTCATACCAAGGTGGCTGTGGTGTATAAGTAGTTATGTTTTGTGTAGCACAAGCATGATGGGATTAAGCAAAGGCTGGAGCGGGTCATGTCCATGGGAAGTGCCTGCTGTACTGAGCCCTATGTACTGAACATTTGTTATGCAAAACTTGTATTTCGCATTTCCTGAAGTTCAACAACATTCACAGCCTTGTATCAGCAGTGTTTGGGGGGAAATTGGAATGGTCTTGAACTTAAATTTCTGTTTGTTTCGAGCCAGGGCTGGGTTTCTTACCCTGGGTGGAGGAGAAAACAAACAAGAAAAAGGTGTATTCCATTCCATTTCCAAATGGAATTCCTGAAAGTCTTCTCATTAGGAGGAAACACTTCATTACTGATAGAAATAATAGCTCCTGATCTTGGAGCCAAAATATTTCACGGGGAGTTGATTTGGTAGGTTACTTGTTTTAGAAAGGGCTCTATTGGAGCAGGAGGTGCTTTCCCAAGCTGGAAACAGCTGTACTTGTGTGCTGTCCTGAGTTGCATCTAACCCTCCTTGGGAAGCAGCAGCTGCTGCAGTGTGGTGTTTTGCCTTTGGAGTGCTGCAGCCCTTCTGTGGGAAAGGACATCTTCACCTTCTCCTCTGTGAGCAAGCCTGCAAAGACATCCCCATTCTGGACTGCCCTGGTGAGTGGGACATCCCCTCCTTCCACAGGTGAGCCCAAATACCTTGGGCACCACCCTGGGGCCCAGGCAGGCACTTGGGATCTCAGCTTTGGCTGACATAGTCCACCTCATGCTGTTTGTGATGAGATGGAACACAGGGTTAAATTTCCAGGTACTTGTTACTCTCTTCAGGGCAGCACCTGTGTCACATGCATCACCTGAAAACCTATTTATCAGTAGAGCTGCTGCCAGCTGTGGTTATGGGAAGTGCTCTGCAGCAGTTGCTGCCTGCTGGGGTTGTGCAGTACTTGGTAAATACAGCTTGAAATCCCTTATGTTTTCTGTCAGCAAATTGCTGATGGAAGTCCTGTAGGATCTGGCAAGAGAGGATGGGGTAGTCAGAGTGGGGGTTTCTCTGAAGGAAGTTTGTGTTGTGGTGCTACTGCAGGCAGAGGTAAAAATGCTCTGAGACTTGAGAATATTTCTGCAGTTCTGGGTTGTGTTGTGCTATCTTTACACCTGAAGGCAAGCTGTGTATGTATCCATTACTGTTTCTGGCCCTGACATCCTCTTGGTAGTCCTTCACCTGTCTGCAGCACTTCATTCCTGATAAACATCCCAAAGAGCTGATCTGATACCAAGGTAATGGAAAGTGAATTTTACTGCAGCTTTAGTCAGGACATGATTGTTGTTAGTTTTATTGAATAAGATTGGCCTAGGTAAGGTGACTGACTGTCTAGATTGTAGTTTTCCACTTTATGTCTTAAATCTCATATTCATAGAGATTTCAGTGTGCTTGTGGTATGGCATACTTTTTTTTTCTCTTTCTCCTAGAAGTAATTCAAGGGGAATAACAGATCACTATATTGTTCTTGAGAAACTGGGCCTATCCTCCTCAAATGGAACCAGAGATGGGCCATTCTGAAAGTGCTGCTCTAAACCAGTGAGGCCTCTCCCATACAGGGTTAGGATGTTTGTGTAACACTTGAAATGAGTCATTTATATTGGATTTACCATGTGATACAACATTACATGAAATCCAAAATAGTTTACTGTTATGCAGAACCAACCTAAGGTCTTCAGTAAATTAATGCAGTTAATGATGCATCGCAATTTAAGGCTGCTCTTTAAAAGCTCTGGACAAAAAAAAAAAAAGTAAGAAATGCTTTTATATTTTTTGTAGATGTACTAAAATTCAACTATGTTTAACCTAAAGCTCGTCAATTCAAATACAACCATTGTCATAAGGTAAAAAAAGATTAAAACATACAAAGTTTGAAAGAATAAATTCTAAATAGCATACTTTCAGTTGAGACTTATTACTGAGAAGCATATTGTTAGAAAAGGAATGTAAAATATTTCATAACTATTTATATATTGTAGGAAATACAACTAGTTTTGTTTTTTGTAAATTAATTGAGATAATAGAGAAAAGTGTAGTCTTGAAACCAAAGAGATGTGTGTATTTACTAAAATCTGAAATTGCATACAGCTTTGCCCCTGGGACTGCATTATATAGTCAGCTAATTTAAGACACTGTGGCATGTGCTTTGGAAATGATGCTGTGTGGTGTGGGAATAGACAAAAAGGGGTTCCCAAGATGTGTTACTTGCTGTTTGCTAAATGGACAACATTTAAGAAGTGATAATTTATTCTTTTGGTTTTTTTCTTCAAGCTGTTGTAGTATTGTTCTTGCTGCTGTGTGAGCTCTGAGCTGCAAACTGTTGTAGGCACAGCCCAGCCTGGTTGTGTGGTGAGACTTTGGTGCAATGTCCAGTAACAGGAATGACTTTGTACCTTGCTCTGCCATTTTCCTTTTTGCCTTGCTTATCCTGTATGCAAGGGATGCTTTTTTCAAGCCTCTGTAGTTGCAAAGACCAAAATCTAACCATTTGAAACAACACAAGTAGTGTAATTCAAGCAACGTTTAAACATTCAGCATCTAAATGCTCTAGACTTCATATTTCCTGTTACTTGGCAATTATCTCACATATTATTTTGGGGAGGAGGGAACAATTTTTGGTACTTCTTTGAAACCTGCATCTTGCACGATTCACACTCTTGGCTTCCTGTTTCCAAAAGAAACAAAGGCACTTAAAATTCAAATTCTCTTTGAAAAAAAAAATCAAGAACAGAAGCAACAGCTTCCTAATGGATGGTTGTATGGCTGCTTGCAGCTACCAGTCCTTGCCCTGTTGTTTTTTTTTTTTTTCATAATGGTAATTTAGTTTAAAAAGAAAACAAAAATCCTGCTAGAGTGAATCCACCTTGACAGAAAAGCTCAACTAAATACCTGTGTCTGTGATTTAGACATTAAAGCTGATTGCAAGTAGGAGGGTTTGATTTGCTTGTCTTTTTTGTCATCAGTTTTACTTAACAAGCATTTTAGGTAGGTTGCTAGTTTTATGCATTTCTGCTGCTTTCCATTTGCTGTTTGGATGTAGCTTGAAAGAAAGAATGAGTAAAGGCAAAATATAATTTCCCATTTAAAAACTGATAAAACCAAAGATGATTGATTGAAAAATACATGTATTTATGTAAAAGTGAAGGAATCAGTAGATCTATGCTATGAAGTTGTAATAATTAGACCAGTGACTACTGCGAGGAAGAAAGATGTGAAAACCAGGGTTAAATGGCATTTTTTTACCTGTGTAAATATTCTTGACAACTGGCTGCTAAGAATGAGTAATACCATAAAACAGCATCTTCATTAATGTATTTTGAGAATTATTTTAAATTTTATTTTTGATATTCCAGAATGGGGGTAATTGTCTATAAGGGTAAATATTGATGGGAATCAATCAGTGGACGTAGTGTTGTATTGACATATTACAGGAGAGGATTCACTCCTAGGACTTTAAATCTAGAACTGCAGGAATGGCTCATTGGACTTTTGTGAACAACTACTCACTTTCAAAGGACTTAGAAAGATTTGGGTATTTAAAAATATTTTTTAAATTTGATTTTTTAAATGTAGGCATGGTAGCAGTAGAGCTGTCACTGTATTTGTAACAGTCCTTTCTGAAAAATGTGTAACTTGTTTTCAATTTCCATAATAGTTTCTTTCCCTATATAATAGGAAAAAAAATTGTGAACCAGAACTATTTTTGCCTTCTTCCAGCAGCAACTTGTGGTTCTACAAGAAGAGAAGGACTAAATGAAAGCACAGCAGGTAAGGAACCAAATGTGATGCTTAGGGACCTTCATCAAGTGTTTTAGTGTTAACCAACATATCTTTATTTTATTTTTATGTTAAAATGTGATATCTCATGCACCTATGCACAGAATGAACTTATGTGGAACTATTTTGAGGCATGGAGTAGTGCTATAATTTTGCTAAGGTCACACAAAGAGTTGGGGACTTCCCCAGCCATCCTGTTTTCATCCGATTGTTGGCCATATGATCATCTTTTCCAGCTGTCATCACTGTTTCTAAATAGGCATTTTGGAACCTGCCTCTGCTGTGTGAATCAAAATACTTGTCTAAGACTGTTTAGAGGTTGATCAGTCATGAACTTAGGGACATGAATTCAGGGCATTTCTCTTTACTTTTTTCTTCTATGAGACAAGGTAATAGTTTAGAACTGGCAGCTGTTGACCAGGCAAATGATGATCCTTTCTGTTGTAGATGCATAATTATTTGTGCAACACAACTTGTTGGAAATCCTTGCCAATCCATGGCAGTTTCTTTTTTCTTCATAGCTGAATCCATCCTCTTAGGAAAAACAGAACTTAACCCAGCATCCATTATTTGCTTGATGCTCCCTCTCTGCTGATGTCTCAGTTCAGCTCTTGTGGAGGCTCCCTGTCTATGCTGTGGGGGCTGGTGAGCCTGCTCCACCTGAAATTCCACATCCTTCCTTTGGCTGAGTCTGAGGCGTGTTGCAGAAATCACCAACCACACAGGCAGCCAGCTACAGCCTCTCACCAGTTTCCCTTCTGATTAAGGTTACAGTGACAGCTTCATCTTTTTGCACCGTACCAAAAAACAAATTATTTTACAAAAAGGCTGTTCCCATACTCTTCATTATATTGAACTTACTCTAGGAAACCCACAACAAAGTTAATTAACAAGGATTGGTTGTAGGCCAACCTTTTTATCATAGTTTGACATGCCATGTTTCCCTACCTTTAATACCATTTTTTTTGCCAAGATGTTGCACATCTTTCAGCCACCATGGCCTTAAGTTATCAGTTGGCACTTTCTGATCTTTAAATGCTCTTCAAAAGGTAAACCAACCATGTTTCATCATGGCTTTCATAGGAAGCAATGAACTTTAAAACAATGAAGTTTATGGGAATCCCTCAAATTAATTTTATTAAATTATTTTGGTAGCCATGTAATTGTTCAGTCTCTCCAGGGGGAATAAGACAACAGTGTCACTGACAAAATAACTGAGCTCTCAAAGAAATGAATGACTTTTTGTGTTCTGTTTTTTTAATGAAGAAAGTTTATTGCAGGTCTTTCTTTTACAATTCTAGTAGAAAGTATCGCTAAGAGAAAAAATGAACTATGACCAATTCATAAGAACGAGCAAAGGAAAAGGATTAAGCTGAATACATACTCTATTGAACTAAGCTTTATGGTAAAGAGAAAACCTCATCTATTTTGTGACTGCAGATTAAGGAGAGCTGCTTCCCAGTCCTGGTTTCCAGTGCCTGCACCAGGTGAATAGGGGGATAGCACTGACAAACCTCTGATGGCTATTGATGGCAGCGTGTCCTGGAATTAGGAGCTGCTCAGTTCATCACAGCTGGGATAACATGCAGCAGGCTTCCCCTTCACAGGCCCAAAGTAATTTTATTTTATCTATCAGGTAGTCTGACCCTGGAGAAAGGTGTGGATGGGACACTTGTGGTTAGGATAGAAAATGGCTAAAGCAAAAAGGCTTCCTTCACTCCAGTCTTCATAACAAATAAATGTCCACTGCTCATGTTTACATCCCAAGTTACTTTATTTAAATTCATATTATCTAAACACTACCCTGCCTGCAAATCAGATCACAAACTTGATGGAAAACAACCATCCTTTCCTCTCTATCTCCAAATGTTTGTCTCGTGATATTTTACAGTTAGTCCACTAAAAAATTCTTCGTGAAAATTTGCCTCTTCAAGTTTAGTAGAAACTTGGCTAAAAATAGAGGCATTTGAATAGAAGGCAAATAGAAGTTTTCTTCCCTTGTCTGCCTCTCCCACTTTTCTGAGAATTTCCATCAGAAGAACAGAACAGGGCCTGCTGGTGGAAGTGAGGCCAGGTAACTGTTCCCCACCTCACTGCTCATATAAAAATATGGTTAGCTACACCATAATTTAGTCTATTTAGAGCCCAAGGCTGTGTGAAATGGAGTTAATTATTAACACAGAGAACTTAAAAAAACACCTAACATTGCCAGAGTCTTTCCCCTACTGCTGTTCCCAAGATGTGGTTCGTTCACCCACTGTGAGAGAGAAGATCAGACCCGGCTGGGGCTCGCCATGAGAGGTGCACACAAACTGAAAAACAGTCATGGGAAATGAAGAAAACTGTGGCCAGAGTGTGGGGAGCTTCAGTTGGATTTGTTTTCCCCAGTCCTACGCACCAGGCTGATCCCCAGCAGGCTCAGGAGAAGGCAGCGTGGGGGACCGGAGTGGCTCAGGAGCAGCAGGGAGGAGGGGCTCGGGCCCAGCCACATGAGGATCAGCAGCTGCAGCAGCAATTGCAGAATTTTTCTCCATTCCAGCTCTACCAGAGTCCTGACAGCGCTTGCTGCAGAAAATCTGGCTCTCTTTATCTAGAGCTGTGTTCTACAAACAAACAAACAAAACAAACCCAAGGCAAAACATGAAACAGCACTTAAATACAGCCCTGTCTTAAGGGTTAAAACAATCTACAAGACATAAACTGCATGCAGTACAGCCAGGATAAAAAAAGGAGAAATAACATTAGAAATCTTTTATATGATGAATGGTATAATTTTTGTGATGCTGACTCTAGGAAATGGAAGGAAAACTCTTCCAGATGTATGCTTGCCATGATGTTGCAGGTTTAAATTTTTTGTTTTGCAAGTCTGATGTGGAAAAAAAGATGGCAGGAGTGGTTGTGACAGAGAAGAAGCTTGTCAAAATAACTATTAGCAAAATTTATGTACCTGTGTTTTTGCAGACACAAAGAATCAGGTGGTCCTTACTGGGAACTCAGTGCTACAATTCCTGTAACAAACCACAGGGTACAGAAGGGGAGCCCCTGGGGAAGGTGACAGATGGAAACCTAAACAGTTTTTCTTTTTTCAGGAAAAAGACCTGCATTTCTGCTGAGTGGTGAGAGGAGGCAAATGACCTCTCATGGTGGCAAAACCACATAATTTCTGAATTCTGTACTTTAAAATTGGTTTACAGGAGAAGGGAGCAACAGGTTGGAATAAAAACTGTGAATTCCATAGTGAATAGGCAGATTATCTGGAGTACTGGTACATCTGCTGAAGACCACAATTTCCATGCCCTCTAAAGGATATGTGCTACCTGTAAAGTCAGGTGCTCTGCCTTTTCCTCAGCAATTTTTTTGATTGGACTTGCTTTACTAATGTGAAACTTTCTGTGTGTTTTTAATTAGGTTTGACTAATACACTATTCACTGAAGGTATTTAATACTGAAATAACGTTTTGACACAAGTCAAAATTAGCATCTTTTTTCAGATATGTTTATTGTATCAAAGTCATCAAGGACAGCAGATACAAGGTACTTACCCTCTTTTTTTTGTTTCTGTTTGTTTTGTTGTTTGGTTTTATTTAACCCAAATTACATCACTAGCCTCCCTGCATAGAGGTACAAGGAGAAAATTCAATAGTCCACAACTCAGTTCTCTACTACTGACAATCAACACTGGAAAGGAAGCATGCAAGGAAAGGAACAGCTGAACTGGGTCTGGGCTTTTGAGATTAGTAATGGTCTAAAGGAGTTTTACCATTACCAAGACACCATTGCACTGTCTTTTTTCTTGCTGGAAAAAGTTGTAAGTAGGGGTTTCTGCTATTTCAGTGGCAGGTAAAGTTATTTAAAAGGGGTAGGGCATGCTTTCAGTTCATGCTGACAGTGATTTTCTCCTGTGCTGTCCTCATAGCAGCTACACATTCCTATGTAATGCAGCTTAAGGTTTTCTTTTTTAATTTTACTATTGCTAAGCAATAATGTTTTCTATTTATTCAGGACTGATTATCTCCTGTCTGGCTCTAAAGGAAGTCAGATGAGTTTTTTATTTTAAATAGAAACAATGTTTCGTTCAGTGGTTTAGTTCTTTGCTTCGGTCTTCAAAGGGTTCTCATCTTTTTCTAGCTGTTTTTAGATACAGTAAGATGCAGACATGCACAAAATGCCTGCCAGGAGAATAGACCAAAACATGTCTGAGGATGTAAAAAATTGTTGTATTGGTGTTTGCTTAGCCTATTTCAGATATGCATCACTCAAGACTTTTTTCCTGTGTGTTTAAAAGGTATTGCTTTGCTGGTGTGGCTGTGCAGCTTTCTCCACTTCAGACTGGCTTAGTTATTTCTCCTTTTTTGTTACCAATGGAGACCATGTACTTTTTGTGCAGCAGAACAAAGCATCGCAGTTAGTACGTACCATTGCCTTGGACCTACTCAGAGGAAAGCAATGCAGGCATTGGGAAAGGAGGAAAAAGGAAGGAAGCAAGGGACAGAAACTAGACTTACTTTAAGCAGAACTAACACAATTGCAACAAATTTAGATTTACAGAACATTTTTTAATTGACAAAACAAAAAAACCTCAGTAATGAATTAAGAGCAACATGCTTTTGAGGGCAGCAGGAGCCTCCTGTGCAAGGACACTGAACTGGGGATGTGCAGTTTTACTTATCTGCCACAGGATGGTATTATCTGCATGGGCCAGGTGACAGTGTTGGAATGAGGTGATGCTAAAGGGGCTCCAGTGAATGTGCAGGTGGACTGAGAGAGCAATGCACTACAATACACAAGAGTTACAAAGTGTGCTTGTCTGAAGCTCAATGTTGGTAAGCCATGAGTGCTGGAGCAAGTGAAGAACTTCTGAACACAAAGGTAACTAAATTTCAATGCTCAAGGTAAACCAGGGCAAGAATAACAAATTGGGGGCTTAACCCTCCTTAGATCACAGTGTTTTGAACAAGGTTTTACTTTTCCTTTCAGCACTAACTGGGAGCTGCATTCAGCAATTAATAATTATGCATTTACATCCTTCCATACCTGTTAGAAGGAAATAAAGCAGGAAAAGGTAAAATGAGGTGAACTTTCCTGGCTGAAGGAGTGTCAGTAGCTAACAGAAAAAACCCACACCAATAAGAAGCCAGAAGCTACACTGTGTCAGAGATCTGAGACAGGCTTAAGTGGCATGCAAGTTGGAGAGGGGCTGAGAGTTAGAATTAAAATTGCTCTTATTACATATAGTGCATTTTATACCAGTTTTCAGCTTCAGGCTTATCCATAGTGTCAACAGTATAAAGAATGAAGCTCTGAAGTCCCTCTCAAACTGTCAAGTCAAACTGTCAAATGAAATGTAGACAAGAGCATGAACCTGAAATCCATTTCCTGACTTATTTTTATGTTATGTTTTTATGTTTGCCTATTTAATTCACACAAATTTGCAAAGACAGAGATGTAGGCAGAAACATTTTATTTAAATTTACTGGCTCTCAGATGATTAAAACAATTATTTGTTAACATAAGAGGGCTGGGCTTTGAGGGTAATTAATACTAATGGGAGGGTGAGGGTGGAAGTCCCTGTTATGTTACCACGGATGGTTTTGCTTTCTTTAAGTTACTGAAGGTACATTTTGTGTGCAGTGTCCAGCCTTGCATCAGACAAGGATGGGCCCCAGTAAGATCAGAAAGAAAGGAAGTTTCTGGAATGGAGCCTGGTTTCCTGGCACAGGTGGTGTTAAATAACACTATGCTCAAGATGAAGCCATACTTGGTCAGGCACAGAGGAAAACCCCATTAACTAACTAGATGGGCAGTATGATTAAAAAAAACCCACCATTTTTATAATAAAAGATTTAAAATTGTTAGTAAACTTCATTCAGTTTGTTCTGTTCACATGTTTCTGTTTGAAAGCTCATTTTTATCTCTTGGGTAGCACCCTGTGATAGACTTGGTTCCTCTCAAGCAATGATGAGACAATCCACATTTTACATCAATAAAGACTAGAATTAGAGACTGTTCTAGTTTGGGGTTTGCTATTCTTGCACCACACATGCTCATAGAGCACTGTTAGGAAAATATGCAGAGTATACTATCAATGTATAAAAAATGTTCATTTCTCTTACCATGATGACAGAAACCCCAGCAGATGTGTTATTTTGCTTGGGTAGGGTGTTATTAAAGTGCTGCTTCAGTTTACCTGTTACTTCAGCTTGCATATTATTCTCCTGGGAAGCATCATCCTGTATAAGAAGGAACACAATATTCAAGTTAGGAAAAAATGAAAAAAAATTTTTTATCATCAGGTACTTTCTGCTTTTTAATGTATAGTAAATATTCAGACAGGCATTCCAAAAGTGAACACACTCTGCTACATGAGAGACAATTCCAGAGGAAAGGAACAGAGCAATCACTCACTGTTTTATGAATGAACTTCTGTTTCTTAAAATGACATGTGACACTTCCAGTGCATTGATTTGTCCCCCAATTATAAGCTGCAGGTTTGATTCAAGCAAGTTAAAAATAACATGCTTGAAAACAATCTTAAAAATGAAAAGCATATTTGTCACTTGGATTTCTTTCAAATCATCACTTTAAATGGCCCATCATGTCCTAAGTCTGGAGGTGTTATAAAGTATCATAAATGTGATTGAGAGGAGCTGTTAGCCATTGATGTGCTTGTTAATAACTGTCTTCTCTTGTGTCAGGGAACTCCACAGATCATATTCAGTCCCTCTTTTAGAACTTGTCTGAAAATAAGCATTGACTGTGTCCATGTTAAACCTAGTCCTTATTAATAATTAATTGATTTTCAATCAATAAGCAATGAACTTTGGTGTTCCCCTTTGCTGCTGCCTGAGAAGACGAAGGACCAGGCAGGCATCAGCTCAGTGTCTGTGGTGAATTAGGTGTTATATTTGCTAATTGTACTGCTGCTTCTGAACACTATATGTTAATGCTTAGATTTATAGGTTTAATGTCAAATTAGAGACAAGTGAAATGTGGTTTACTCACTGACACCCAGGGATGGCTTAGGATCTGTGCTGCTGTGTACCGGGCTTCAGCATTCACATGTAGCATCAGGCTGATTAACTCCTTCATTGAAAAAGAAAAAAAAAAAAAAAAGGAGTTTGAAGGGAGTGGGAAAGGACATTAAAACTGAAAATACTGTTGCTCCAAGTTCTCAATGCAATCTTCTTGATACCTGGATGGGAAAAAAACAACCCCAGCTAATATTAGAACCAGTGATACCAGTGTGACTTAAGTGGAACTTAAATTTGCCCTTAAAATTGCCAGGCAGCATGTTTGATATCAACTTCTTCGCAGTACTCGTGTCACTGAGTCTACTGAAAAAAAGTGAAAGAGAAACGTAAAAAAAAATCAGCTCTAATATTCCATTTTGTTCTCTATACATTCACACACATGCCCAGAACAAAAATAGACGTGGGAGAGATGAGATCCTCTGTGGGCAGTGCACATGCACTCAGTAACATTACATAAAAAACACAAACCAGAGACAAGAATCTGCATCTGAAAGTCAAGAAACTGAAGAAATTATCTGAAAACTGTTCTCTTTTGTGTTGCTACAGAAGAATAAAAGACATTGAGCCAAGCCCCTTGTCCTAGGGTGACTATGTATCCCCAAATCGTCTGTTCTGTACCTTTAAGACTGGTTCTGAGAGTGAGCAAGGAAAGAAGAAGCGCACAGTTTGTTTTGAGAAACAAACTCACTCCTCGGAATCTGCTCTCGTCCTTAGGACTGTGTGGTTTCTCTTTTTTTTTTTATCCTTCGTCAGATACACGGAGGACAGCCAGAAAGAGTTTTTTTTTCCTCTCCTTTTGTTAGTCTAGTTAGCTAAGGCAAAGAAGCTTTCCTGGACTGGTTTTTTTTTATTATTTTATTTTTCTTTGGGACTGTTTAAATCTGCTCAGGACTGAAAAACCCAGAGGAGCACCGGGATCTTGCACCCGTGGCCCACCGGGCCGGGACTCGGCATTTTTCAGCACTGAAGGGACTGATAAACAGACTCCTGACACGGACTCTCAGTTTTGCCATCTCTCTTCGGGGCAGCGAGAGGTTTTATTGTTTCATATTATTATTATTGTTATTATTATTATTCATTCTTTATGCTTGTGGGCATTTTGTTTGTTAAATAAATAAGGCTTTTTTCCACTCTATCTCTGAGGGAATTATTTCCCCGGACCGGCTGGGGGGAGGGGCTGTTTGGATTTGCTTTTCAGAGGAACCCCATTCAGAGATTTCCTCCCAAATTTGCCCTAAACCAAGACATACAATAAATTTGGCGCCCAACGTGGGGCGAAAAAGTAAAAAAAACTTGTATTGATTATTGAGTGCGTTTTAGTTATTTTTTGTGTGAAGATAAAGTAGCCATGTTGCCCCTTAAATCCCTAATGTCTATTAGAATAAAGTCCTTGCTGTATTTCTGTTCCCTAAGTTTCTTTAAAGTTCTAATACCTTTCTAATCCCTAAGCTTGTTTTCTTATCCAAAACTAGCTCCAATATTGTCCCTAACACATAGCTTTTACACTAAAAGTGCACAATTTAAAATTGCTATTTTGTTGAGTTTAGTGATCATAATTTATAAAAAGTTTATAAAAGTACTAGAGTTTGTAACAAGTATGTTTAGTTTATAGTTTCTTCGTCCTACCATGCGTCCTAGTTCCAACAGCATGTTTTAAGAATTTATGAATAATTGCACCTACTTTATTAAAAAAAAACCAAGAAATGAAGCTTTTCAGTCTTTCCTATCCCTCATATCTTTTAAATCAGTCACATCACTTTTAAAAAATATTCAATGTCCCCTGAATGTTAAAAATACCATCTTCCTAGTATTTCATCTAGTGAGCTTCCTCTATATAGTTTGCAGCTTGTCTAAAATAAAAGCTAAGATTTCTCGAAAAGCTAATAAAACCCCTAACCCAGGAGTTGACCCAAGCGTAAGAAATCTTAAATAGTGTAGCAAATGAAAAGATATGGGCCAACTCCTGAAAAAGTTTTCTAACCCTATAGTCTGAGACTTTCCACGTAAACAAATTCAAAATCCAACCAAAGTAGAAAAATACCTAAAAAAAAAATACCATAATGCCTCTAAAAAAAAAAAAAATCATTGCAGTAAGCTGAGCTCTGGCATATGCTTATCGCACCCTACTAAATAATGTAGAGCAACCGACAAAAACAAAAAAGCAAAAATGCAAATCAACAGTTACTATTCCAGTCAC
This sequence comes from Trochalopteron elliotii, assembly GCA_024734555.1. Taxonomy (NCBI): domain Eukaryota; kingdom Metazoa; phylum Chordata; class Aves; order Passeriformes; family Leiothrichidae; genus Trochalopteron; species Trochalopteron elliotii. The sequence goes on from JANPWX010000168.1 coordinate 464,543, forward strand.
TCAAGCTGCAGCTAATATCCCAGGCTCCGGGCCAGTAGCTAAACTAGACAGTAAGCCTCAACCAATGTCTGTTACTACTAATACAAAAAGCAAAAAGTATAAAAACAAAACCAATCGCAAAGTAGAAGAAAATGATGATAATCCAAAAAAAAAAACCTTCACCAAAATCAAAAACCACATCAAAGAGTACAAATTCTAAAGCCAATATTAATACTTTTTCCCTAAAAAACCTTCGAAGCCTAAAAAAAAACTACAAACGACAACCTGATAAATCTATAATTAGTTAGTTAGTCCGCCTTTGAAATGCTGCAGGGGAGGCTACCATTCTGAATAGCACTAAAGCAAAGCATTTAAAATCTCTGTCACATAATCCTGTCATTGACCAAAGCATGATAAAAAAAACTAACCCTCACAATCTCTAAGAACAAGTCCTAAAAAGTGTAGCACAAAAATACCTGTATACAAATAACCTCTATTTGCAACAGACACAATAAAAAACCATAAAACAAAAAATCCAAAGTCTGAAAAAAATGGCTGTAGCAGAGCTCATTTTTTCAGATAACATAACAACTAAAAATCCAAACCTAGTACCATGTACACCTGTCATGTAAAAAAAACTTGTGCGACTTGAACCACCTAAATACGCTTCTGCTCTAGCAATAATAAAGCGGGATGAGACATATAAAACTGTGCTTAATATAACAAAAAAGCTTCAAGCATATGCAAATGCCGTGCATAGCCCAACACATACCAAAATTACAACTATGAAAACACATCTACAAAAACTAAAAAATAAGATAAAAAAAAAATCACAAAAAACTCAAAAAAAAAATTAAAAAAAACCTCTTCCAAATTTCAGCAGTACAAATCAAAAGTGTTAGTACCCAACAAAAACGTTCCCCAAATAGAGAAAGAAAGTACACTCGACGAGCTGAGCTGTAGTTCTTCCTGCGTAATTGCAGAAAAAACATAAAAAAATAAAATAAAAAATCTACTGCTGCTTTGACACAACAAGTACATAAACTGAAAAAAAGCAAAACCCAGAGAAAAAGTTCCACCAAAAAAAAAGCAACTCCAATTACCCGTAAGCAAACTGCCAAATATAATAATAATAATATGTCTGACTCCCTTAAAAAAACCTCTAAAACATACACCCAAAAAAAAAAAAAAAAACCAAAACTAAAAAAACCCTGCCTCTAGCCAGGTAGAGGCTAAAAAAAATCGTGTTTTTTGGAATGTGTAGATTCGTTAGCCTGGCACATCTAAACCACAAAAATACAAAGCCTTAGTCGATACTAGTGCACAGTGCACATTAATTCCATCAACACATATAAAAACAAAATCTGTTTCTATTGCTAGTGTAACTGAAAAATCACAAAACTATACATTAATGAAAGCAAAAGTGAGCCTGACTAAAAATGAATAAAAAAAACACCTTATTGCAACTAGCCCAAAAGCCCCATGCATTTTGGACATAAACTACCTTCAAAGTGAGTATTTCAAAAACCCTAAAAGACTCAAATAAGCATTTGAAATAGCAGCTGTAGTAATAAAGAACATCCAACAATTAAACACCTTGCCTAAACTGTCCGAAAATCCGTCAACAATAAGACTTCTAAAAAAAAAAAGCAACAAATACCAACTGCCACCTCAATAGTGCACCGCCAACAATATAAAACAACTCGAAATACCGTAATCCCCATTCATAAAATAATCCGTAAGCTAAAAAGTCAAAGAGTAGTCAGCAAAACCCACTCACCCTTCAACAACCCCATCTGGCCTGTGCAAAAATCTAAAAAAAAATAAAGACTGACTATGAACTATCGTACATTGAATGAAGTAACTCCACCGCTGAGTGCTGCTGTACCAAACATGTTAAAGCTCCAGTACGAGCTAAAGTCCAAGACAACAAAGTAGTATGCCACTATTGACATTGCCAATGCATTTTTCTCCATTCCTCTGACAGCAAAGTGCAAACCTCAGTTTGCCTTCACATAGAGGGGAGTGCAATACACGTAAAACCGACTGCCCCAGGGGTGGAAGCACAATCCTACCATCTGCCATAAACTAATTCAAACTGCACTGAAAAAAAATAAAGCTCCAAAACATCTGCAGTACATCAATGACATCATTGTGTGAAAAAATACTGCAGCTAAAATGTTTAAAAAAAAAAAAAATCATCCAAATTCTGCTAAAAGCTAAATTCGCTATCAAAAAAAACAAAGTTAAAAAACCTGCTCGAAAAATCCAGTTCCTAAAAATTAAATAAAAAAATAAACAGCATCAAATTCCTACTGATGTCATCAACAAAATCACAACAATGTCTCCACCTACCAACAAGAAAAAAACACAAGCTTTCCTAAGTGCCATAAGTTTTTAAAAAATGCATATCCCTAAGTACAACCAAATTATAAGTCCTCTCTACCTAGTTACCCGCAAAAAAAACACTTTCCACTGAAACCCTAAACAACAACACGCCTTTGCCCAAATCAAGCAAAAAATTGCCCATGCAGTAGCCCTTAACCCAGTCAAAACAAAACCAAATATAAAAAACGTGCTCTACTCTGCAGCCAAAAGCCATAGTCTGTCCTAGAGTCTTTAGCAAAAAATGCCTAAAAAGACTCAAAAACAACCACTGAAATTCTAAAGTCAAAACTACAAAAAGTCTAAAGCCAATTATACTCCCACAAAAAAAAAAATTTTAGCAGCCTATGAAAAAATCCAAGCTGCCTCAAAAGTAATAAGCACTAAAACACAACTCCTCCTGGCACCCCGACTACCAGTGCTAGAGTGAATATTTAAAACAAAAGTTCCGTCTACCCACCATGCCACCAATGCTACATAAAGTAAATAAATTGCTGTCATCACACAGCGCGCCCGTATTAAAAAACTAAATCGCCCTAAAATTTTAAAAATAATTACAAATTAGCCTAAAAATGAAGACTTTAGTCTCACAAATAAAAAAAAACAAAAACCAATAACACGTGCTAAAAAAGCTCCACCATACAACCAACTGCCAGCAAAAAAAACACCCTACGCTCTTTTCACTGACAGTTCCTGTCGCATAGTAAAAATAAACCAAAAGTAAAAAACAGCTGTGTAAAACCCCACACAACAAGTCGCTAAAGCCAGAAAAAAAAATAGTAAATCGAACCAACTTACTAAACTCAAAGCTATTCAATTAACCCTAAACATTGCTAAGAAAAAAAAGTAGCCAAAGCTCTACCTCTATACTAATTCATAAATAGTAACCAATGCTTTATAGAGATAATTAAAAAAGTAAAAAAACCCTAACTAGCAGCGTAAAAAAAAACAATTTAAACTGCCAAAAAATAAAAAAAACATTGCCACTCAAATAAAAAAAACTACCTATAAAAATCCGTCATGTAAATGCCCATATCCCCAAAAGTAGAGCTGATAAAAAGCACAAAAACAATAAACAAATAAATCAAACTGCAAAAATAGAAGTGTCAAAAATAAACTTTAACAACACAAAAAAAAATTGTTCCTAACTCGATAAGCTCATAATGCCTCAAGTCATCAGAGCAAAAATGCCACCTATAAGTAAACACAAAACCAAAAAATAAATCTCACCATGAACAGTATTTCTCAAGTTATTCATGACTGTGACACATGTGCTGCAATCAAGCAAGCCAAGCAAATAAAGCCCCTATAGTATAGTAAACAGTAGTCCAAATACAAATATAAAAAAGCCTAACAAATTAATTATATCACATTACCCCAAACACATCAAAGTAAGCGCTACGTGCTCACAATAATAGAAGCCACCACAGAGTGGCTAAAAACCTACCCTGTACCTCATGCTACAGCCCATAACACCATTCTAAACCTTAAAAAACAAGTTCTCTAAAAGCATAATACCCCTAAGAAAATTAAGTCAAACAACAAAACTCATTTCAAAAACAGCCTTATCAATACCTGGGCTAGGGAACATGGCATTAAGTAAGTGTACCATATCCCCTACCATGCACCAGCTGCTGAAAAAATAAAAAAATTCAATAAACTGTTAAAAACCACCTTAAAAGCATTAAGTAAAAAATCTTTCAAAAACTAAAAGCAACATCTAACAAAAACCACCTAGTTAGTTAACACCCAAAATTCCACCAACAGAGCAGGCCCTGCCCAATCTAAGCTCCTGCATACAGTAGATAGAGATAAAGTCCCTGTAGTACATACAAAAAGTTTGCTAAAAAAAAGTTTAGATCAAATCCACCTCAAGTACGAACAAACCCATCCATAAAATTGTCTTTGCTCAGAAACCAAGTTGTACATAATAAATAATGCAAAAAAATAAAACAAAAAAATGTGTGGTTTCTCTTTTTGCTTGTAGGCATTTTGTTTGTTAAATAAATAAAGCTTTTTTCCACTCTATCTCTAAAAAAATTATTTCCCCGGACCGGCTGGGGGAAGGAGCTGTTTGAATTTGCTTTTCAAAAGAACCCCATTCGAAAATTTCCTCCCAAATTTACCCTAAACCAAAACACCCCTCCTCCAAATTATCAGACTTCATACTCTTATTCAGATTATTTCAAGATGATTTCAAGGGGACTGTCCATTGCTTCAGTTTTGGGAAATGGTTTCTTCAAGCAGACGATAACAACACACCTAACTGAGAGCTTTCCCAGCCAGCCAAGTTACTTAGTCTGTGGGAGCCCAAAGTGAGACGTGTAGGCACACAGTTGTGGTGATTGGGAATGGGGCTGTGGCTGAGCCTCATCCCTAACAGGCTACAGCTGTGCAGGACAGGTGAACAATATGGAAGGTAAAGAAACATGGAATGCTGAGGTGGACCTGACCAATCCATGAATGAAAGTGTACTGAATAATAAAAATAAATAACAATAAATGAATAAATAGTACAATTATTTTTAATAAATCACAAATAAGAAATTTATTGCTCTCCAGTACAGCCTTTGATACCCTTTATCTTACATTCCACCTGTATCTAGCCTTCATTTATTGATTTATTATAAATACAGTGCTGATGCTTTAAACCTTCTTCAGTGTCAGTCATACCTCCTCCGTCATCCGCCCACCTCACCCTGCTGAGGTGATCTGGGCAGACCCAAGAGCGGAGAGACGGCGGAGCCCAGCCGAACCGGGCCGGGCGGACAGGAGCCGGTAGCACCGAGGCAGGGAAGAGCCTGAAGAATTGAGCAGGCGGAACCCTAAGCCTGAAAGTCCGGAAGACTTTCAAACAGGCGCTCCAGCCCCAGGTGTGAGCGGCCGGGAATTTAGGAACGGGGGCCCAGATAGCGGCAGCGGAACGGTCCGTATGGGACATCCGGCTGCGAATATAAGAAAGAAAAGGTATTAAAGGTGAAGAGCGGACACTCTGTGCCTTGCTTTCTTGGTGCAGAGGAGGTAAGCAACTGGGAAACATAATAATGAGGACTCAAACATCAGGAGAAGGAAAATTCCTTCTGGACATTTTGTTACGAGCTTTTTGTCACCCATTTCGCAGAAGGGGGTGAGGGAGCGAGGGCTACTCACTTGGCTTACCTGGTACTAGAGAAATAAGAGTAACGCTACATACTTTCACTGTTTGCTGCGAAAGAAACAGCGTTACTACGAGCTTTGCTTATTTGCTGTTAAGAGACAGAGTGGCGCTGCGCGCCTTCCCTGTGCGCTATGAAAGAAACGAGCACGGCTCTGCACTTCGCTTATTTGCTATAAAAGAGTGGCACTTCGCTTATTTGGTGCAGAGCGAGGCCACGAACTTTGCTTATTTGTTGTAAGGGAGATGGGGCGGTGTGTTTAGCCGGTACAAAGACACACAGACTGTCTATTTCGTTGAAATGTGGGCCACTTCCGGCCGTGCCGCTGCCCGCCGCTCCCCGCATGCGCAGTGGAGCGAGCCCGGCGTGCCCCGCCCTGCGCAGGCGCGGTGCGGCCGGGCCCCGGCCGGTGCCGAGCTCCCCCTGGCGGGCGGGGCCGGAGCTACACGGAAAGCACGAAAGAGAGGCTTGCAGTAACCAACCCAACAAAAACGGGGAAAAAAAATTAAAATTCTCTTGTTCCTTTTAAGTGGTAACCTTTTTCACTGCTTTTCCAGACACTATAAATCTTGACATGAATAGATTCTATTAAGAGACTTCCCTTTGTTCAGAAGAATAGCTTTTATTAAACAAGTTCACTTCATTCACAAGACATGCCAACTAAATTTCCAGCAAGCAAATGATAATTTGCAGATGGCAGCAGCTCTGCAGGGAGAACCTCAAGCAGAATGCTCACCTGCAATAAGGCAGGTCATAAGTTTAAAGTCTGTTTCTTAGCTCCTTGTTTGCCATGATTTTAGCTATCCCCAAGCTGCTGACCAGAAACATGCTGCTCTTCTAATATGTGGTGGGTCAGAGATGCTTTTAGTATCTTAATATTGTTCTCTGGCACACTTGAGAAAATTGTTTGCAGAGATGAACAGATCACATTCAATTTGACAGTGCCTCAAAAAATATGGTTGGATAGCGTGATAATATTATATTCCAGAGAAACAACAGACACCTGATCTGAGTTTCATCCTAGAGAAAAAATGATGTAGATCAAAGCAATGGATGAATGGGAGTTCCTGATATGCTATGGAGATTAAAGAACAGAAGTTTATTTTGTCTGGCATTGAGGATAAGTAATATGATCTTCTGCAGATAAAAGTTTATATGACATGCTATAATTTACATTATAATTTTATTAAGGCTGTATGCAGAGTGATGAGTTTGTTCCATAAATATTTGCTGTGTGTTTAAGGAAGGATAACTTGGAATTAGAAAAACTAAAAGGAATAGATTTGCTAGATCTTGCAGAGGATGATCTCATTGAGGAAGCTGTTATAGGTCACTTGTGTCTTCTTCAAAGCTCCAAGTGTGACCTGTATTGCAAATTAATAAATACATGCTAAGACAGAGTGGAGTATGGCACAATAAGGTTACTTGGAAAAGGTTATGTCAAGGCATTGTATATATTCAGCGATTTTCTTTGTAATCCTGCTCTATTTTACAGCCTAATCTATTCCCCACTAAGACATGCTGGAGATAAACATTGCAGGTGCCTTTGTGTGCAGAAAGGAAGGGGAGGCAATTAAAGCTCTGCACAATGTGAAGGCTCTGGGTGCCAACAGTGTAAAATGTGATGGAAGAACCTGAGGCAGGGCAGGATCTGGTGTTGGCCTCCATCACAGACAAGGAAAAGCACAAAAGAACAGAACTGCTGCCCATGGTCTGCATCAAACAGGGTTGCCTCCAAGAGCAGAAGTGAGAGGGCTTTTCTTCCTCTTGACTTGCTCCCTCCTACAGTATTACTGGGCTGAGTAAGGAAAGAATTTTCTTTTGAATAATAATAAATGGGAGACTTGTGACTTGAGGTATAGCATGTTGACAACATTTAACTGTTTGAAATTTTATAAGATAATAAACTAATATGATTTAAGCTTAACTTTCTCCCATTGAGCATACGAGAATAAATTTTCAAGTCAGTCGTGTTTGCAAAACTGCTGTATTGTGCACCTTGTACTGTCTTTTTGGTTAAGAATATTGTATTTCTTATGTAGTTTACTCATTTAGTAGGCAGCCTTCTCAAAAGGAAAATCAGTAACACAAGTAGATTGTAACATTTACTGCAGGTAAACAAAATCAGAACTTGGTGTATGATTACTTCTTAATAAGACAGTGTGCATTTTGCTATATTTGTCTTTCCCTAACTCTGACATGTACGTATTTGTACACATAGCCTTAAAACTAATGCAGAGCTAGGGAACACTGGTGAAAAAGCAACTTACAGTGTCTTTATACTCAGTATAGTATATGGATGATGTCTTAGTTACTGCATCAACTGCAGAGCAGCTCACTGTGGCACTGCCTGTAATGTAAGAGGCTTTAACAAGTTTGTGTGTGACTCCTGGAAAAGTACAGCAGCAAGCTCCTGGAAGTATTTAGGGATGAAAATCTTGGACCAAACTGTTAAACCTCAGATGATGACTGTCCAGCACTCTATACAAACATTGAATGACTTGCAAAAATTATTAGGCACAATCTATTAGATCAAGCCATTGTTAGGATTATCAAGTGTGCTGTTGGCACCACTGATTCATTAAAAGGTAGTCCTTCCTTGTTGTCTTCCAGGAGCTCGTCACCAAAAGCACTTGCTACATTGAGGAAAGTAGAATTAAGAGTACAAAAGGGAAAAGCTTGGAGGGTGGCTACCATCATACCTCTCAGTGTATATATATATATATATATAATTTTACTATCTCTGGACCACCCTGTGGGCCTCATAGCCCGATGGTGTGACAGCACGATCCTTTGTTTTTCTGTGCTGATGGAAATACCCATTGTAAGAAATGCAGTCACCCCTCACTCATGTTTCTGTGGACACTTATTCTAAGGCCTGCTGAGCTTCTGTGTGTACAGGAGAAAAAAAAAACAAACAACTAAAACAAACCACCAAACAGTGATCTTGCATTGGGTGTAGTGCTTCTGCAGGTTTAGGTGTACCACGTGTTGTCATGGCTAATAATGGACCTGTTATCAATGTTGCTATTGATATTGTCAATATTCTATAAATGTAGGTATAAGGATTTTGACTGTCAGTATTCTATAAGTGTAGGTATAAGGATTCTGATGAAATGTAATGTAGATTTGGAGAATGAATCAAGGTCAGTACACGGACGCATTCCAGAGCTAGTGGAACCTACACAAAAAAATACTTGTACCATGTTTGCTACTTTTTCTGCAAGGGCTCTGTAGAAGGATGGTAAACAGGGCATTTATTTAAAAGAAAAGGGAATTGCAGGCACACAGTTGTGGTGATTGGGAATGGGGCTGTGGCTGAGCCTCATCCCTAACAGGCTACAACTGTGCAGGACAGGTGAACAATATGGAAGGTAAAGAAACACGGAATGCTGAGGTGGACCTGACCAATCCCAGAAGGGTAGATATGGTGCACAGCTGGGAATGCATGTAAGATAAATGGTATCAAAGGCTGTACTGGAGAGCAATAAAGTGCTGATGCTTGAAGCCTTCTTTGGTGTTAGTCATACCTCCTCTGTCAGAGACATCACCGTGAATACCGAGATTGAGGACCTTGTTTGTTCAGAATACATGTCTGGAAATGTGTGATGTGGCAGGGATCTGGCAAATGTTGGTAAATGGATAAACACCCATTGGGAAATGCAGAAAAATGCAGAAAAAAATTCAGCTTCTCATTGGCTGGATAAAAAACCACCTCCACTTGCTATCGAGTCCTCAGATATTATTCAGAGTACTTTAGTGAATTAACCTGAGAAGAGGGGTTGAAAATTTGAATCTTTGTCCTGCAGACACAATCATTTTGAACAAAACTGCAATGATGACAGAAGAATTGCAGGCACTGGCAATTAGTAATGGCAACATCTCTTGAAAAGCTCTAATAAATGCCTCAAGTAAAATAGGAAGAAATGCCAACTGCATCCAGTCCACAGGGCAATAATTTTTCTTTTTTAAAGAGTGAATCGAGAGACACATTTATTTTAGAGCTGAAGCACTGAACCCGCTGTAAAGTGCATCCTGAAGGGAGCTGGGTATCATGTGATGTTCCCTGAATGCAGTTGGCATTCTGCTACCCTTGCTCAGGCAGAACATGACAGCCTCAAACACCTGAGCTTTCATCAGGCACTGTTAAGCTAAACCGACTAAAAAAGCACAGCAGCTGGGGCTCTGGGGAAGAGGCTGCTCTGGATCCTCCAGGCTGCCTTCCCAACTGAGCACAGGCTGCACAGAATGCTGTTTCGGGTGAGAAAAAGTATCAGTACCTTTGCTGAATCAGTGATGTTATCCCAGTAGGGAGAGGGAAATTCCAGCTTCCCCACAAGTATCTGATCAAAGAGGTCTTCCTGAAGGTTGTTTTCACTGTAAAACAGCAATAACAAAAAACATTATGAGATAAAAAACCAATTTGTCATGGGAATTTTAACTTGATTTGGGGATGGAACAGGAATTCTGTTAATAACTACTAGAAATGCAGAATTTGCAAGTTTATACAGTGATAGCTCTTCTGAGCCAATACATTGAAGTAACTCTTCCACTGGAATAGGGATTGCACAGTTAACACACATTTATTAATCTGCAGGTTCTTACCTGCATGATGTGGACATCTCTGTGCCCTACCCCAAAACTCTAATCAAATAATACATTTGCTTGCACAGTGTATCTTTCAAAACACATTTTCAGCTTTAAACATGAACAAACAACATGAAAACCCCAAATACCTGAACTAATATTTTTCCGTCAACAACGGTTGTATTGTTTGCAAAATATTTCCTTTCAGCGTAGTGATTTAGTTAAAACCTAACTATTTTGTTAAGTATTTTGCTGTAAAAATGAACATACAGGCCCTGCATTAGTAATTTATATGTTAAGAGGAGAATTCCCTATTAAAACATGCTAACTCCTTCTCATTCTCTGGCAAAAAAACCACAAACAAAAAAACCCAAACAAACAAACAAACAAAAAAACAACAACAAAAAAAGGAAAACCAAAACCATTTGATTTTCAGTAGAACTCATACCTAGCCTGACTCCGAGTACCAAAAATGATGTTTGCAAACCTCGTCGCTCTGTTTGACACTTCCCAAGAGGACAGACAAGGTTAGAAAAGGCGGGATAAGCACGTTTTTCCCCTCTCAGGCGGGGTAAGCACATTTTCCCCCTCTCCCGGTTTACCAGCGCCACTCTCCGGGAGCTGCCGCATCCCAGCGCCATCGGCGGAGGGCAGTGCGTGCCCGAGGATGGAGGATCGGGATCCGCATGGAGACAAAAGGAAAAGCAGCTCTGCCCTCAGCACCCCCTGCAGAGCACTGAAACACCTGTCCCCGCAGGAAAACAAATGAATAAAAGGGATCCCAAAGCCTAAAATGAGGAACAAATGAAAACCGCTTAAAAACGTAGGGAAGACACATCAATCTGATCCACCTTTTCTCCCTCCCCCGAGGATGTATCTCTCCCTCAGGGAGGAAGGTCGGAGCTGCTTCAAAAGAATTTGTTTGTTTTTGCTGGATTTCCCTTTGGCACTCACCTGCGAAAAGGTGGGAATCCACATAACAGGATGTACGTGATCACACCTGCTGCCCAAATATCCACCTTTAAGCCATACCTGGGAAAACAAGGCTGTGTTACTGGGGCTGAATTAACCAAAAAAAAAAAAAACCACCACAAAAACAAAACAAAACAAAACAACAAAAAAACAAACAAACAAACAAAAATCATTCCAGTCAAAAATAAATTACACTGAGAGGATTACGTGAGAATCTGTGGTAAGTTACTTGCTGCTGACATGGTGATGTATTTTGTGCCTGGCCATCTTTTTCTTCACACCTTTACAGTCTTTAAGAAACCATGATTTTATAATTTTTTTATTATTTTTTTTTTCCTCTACCCTAAGCCTCAGGGCTCCCCAGGGTCTTCTGAATCTACTCAAATCCAAATCAGTATCCAGGCTTCCCAATCCAGAGGCACTAATGATTAAAGACAAGGATGTGCCTTCTCAGTCCCTACAGTGAAGTAACTCTGTAAGGTTATCGTGTGTTGCTAAGCAACAAGACACACCAATTCTCCAGCCTCTCCAGCGAGTAACACAGGGAAGAGGAGCTGCACTTTTCTTTCAAAGCACAGAAATTAAAACACTGGAGGTCAGGAAGAGGCCTTTCCCCCTATTCAGTAGATTCAGTTTGTCAAAGCCTCAGGCACGCAGACAAGGTGCCCTCCTGACACTGGAGCTCACTGCAGCTGTGAAATGTTTCTCAATGCAACAAATGCACTGAACAAGGAGGGAAACAGCACAACAAAACCTCCTTCCATCAGGAAATTCAGAGTGGTCACAGCTGTGGCAAGAGTCAGCCAGAGCATGGAATGGAGTCCTCATAGGTCTAAAAGGAGAGAGGACTTGTCAAAATCTGCCGTTGGTAAAAATTTACCGTTTTACAAAAGTTTTTCTGTATTTATGCAATGAACTGTTAAATACAGAATAATGGGACTGTTCAATTGTTACCAAACAGGATGTGCCACCCAAAAGGGTCGCTTGAATCAACATGATCTAATTAGAACTGTCCTGAGAAGAGGTTTAGACTAGGTGACCTCTGGGCCCTCTTCCAATAGAAATGATTCAATTTCTAATGCAAACACTGTGTTTTGCCTGTCTGTTCTTCCCCAGGCAGCGGCCACGGGCGGTACAGTGGGCTCTGGATGCTGAGGTGAGGCAGGGAGCACAAATAAATGGACTCCAGTGCACCAGAGCTGCTCCTGGAGAGGTGGCAGAGGAGGCAAAGGTCAAAATCCAAATTCCATAATTCTGGAAGCAGGCAGAGCATGGATACTGGCCTCTTGGAGGAACTGGGAGTGGTGCCCATGGGTAGTTTGGTTACAAAACAATGGAGGGCCAGCCTGCTGAAGCATTTAGGTCTTACAACCTGCCAAAAACGAGTGGTTACCAGGCTTGTGCTGTAGGCAGCCATGCTCACTCACCCTGTCTCTGCAATGATTTCTGGAGCCACGTAGGTGGGTGTCCCACAGACAGTGTACAAAGGGCCTTCCACCACCGTCGCCAGTCCAAAGTCTCCAAGCTTCAAAGACTTGGTTCCATCTGAATATTCACACACCTAGGATCAGAGAAATCAACACAAAATGAGGAAGAGAACATCTGCATTTTTATATCCTCTAATGTCTTTGGGAAATTCTCCTCATCACCACACCAAGAAGATGGGAAAAATAGGTCCTGTAGGGAAAGAAGAGAAAAAATGATATTCCCATTGATTGCAGCTGGAGCAAGTGTTCAATGGAGCTGTCTGCCAGCTATGTAGGTCAGACCATGACACAGCCTCGAGCAACTAGAGGTGGAAAAGAAAACCCAGTCCTTGAATGTTGAGAAGTTTTAAATATATTCAGTAAAATATAATACTCTACACTTTCATTCGAATGGGACCTAGAGTTTAAAATGGGACTGGCAGCTACAATCAGATTTGTTTAACATCTTGTTAACTTAGCATAAATCTAGTCAGCATCTTGGGCAATTTCATCAGCCAATGTCTTTCTTCCCTATGCTTGGTCTGGGCAACTTCATTTTAGGTTTCTGTGCAGACCCAACTGCATCTTATCAAAATAAATGTGTTTTTTCAGTTTAGGTTTCTGTGCTGACCCAACTGCACCTTACCATAAACAATGTAGCACTGAGTCATTTTATTGATGAAAGAAACTGCATTTCGATAGAAAGAAAAGTGCTTATACAACAGTGATGGCAGCAAACTAGACTGTGACACAAAGGAAAAATCCCCCTAATAAATTCATCTCAGTTTTGCTCATAAAGTAAAATGTTCATATTAACATGATTTCAAAGGCATCTAGTTTCTAGAATGGAGGACCCTGTAATCTCCAGAATGGCTGAATTTATTTGCCTTCCTCAAACAACTGAGCACTGCAATACCTTTCTTCATTCCCCCGTGTAATTCATATCAGTAATGGAAACACTTGTTCTCCTTTATATAACACTTTCATATCAGCTATTACTCTTAGGGTTTGCATTTTTAAAATGCATGACTGCAAAGGGAATGTAATTCCCATCCAGATAGGCTGGATGACCCTGTGCAAAAAAACTAACTATGTGCAATTACAGGTAGCAGTTGATGGGAATTATTTGCATTTACATTCAATACCAGGATGTTATCTCAACATTCTGCTGCTGTCAATCACAGTGAGTAAGATTTGCATCTGTTGAGTAATCTCTTTAGGCTTTCTAGGCAGAAAGGGCATTTGTGCCTATTTATAACTGATTCAATCACTAATGAGAGCTTAAAATTTCTTTGGACTGTCTGTATTTGGAGATGCACCAATAGTATGTGAGACTTCCACCTTCATTTTCTCTCTCAAGTGCCATGTTGCTGTGACTACAGTTTTCAGGAGAAGCCTCCTCCCCCCCCCGCCGCTTCTTTTTGCTAAACAATCTAATTTATCTGAGGGTTTATTTAAATTGCTAAACACTGTCAGTGGAATTACTGGGGAAAGAACTGACTATTAATTAGGAAATATTTTCAGCTTGTAGCCCTGTCCTTGTAATAGTTCAAAATCCAGTCTGGGATAAGCTGTGACTCCTACTCTTGGTGCAAAGTCATTAAACAGCACTGAGAAACACCACAAGAGACTTTAAGAAATGCCTCAAGCAGGGGAGATTAGGGCCCTGTTTGTGCAGTGCATGACACTTAATATCCAATATGTAATGCACAAGTGTAACCTCTGCATGTAAGCAGGACAGCACACCCTGATCCCACTCTGTGGACTGGGGCATAAGTTCCCAAAGCAGACTTCATGGAAATTCTTGTCAACACAGTCATTTTATGCCTCTACTGAAAACAAAAGTAGCCAGTTGCCTAGGAAAAGAATAAACCTATGTAAAGAGTTAATTCCCAGTTAATTTCCCATCAGAAAGATGGTCCTGCTATGACAGTGAAAGGAAAAAAGCCACTGGCTTCAGATGGTGACCACAGGATTGTTCAAAGAAATGGAAGAAATGGCTCTCAGCCCACCTTTCTCCCACTTGCAAGCTGATAAATGATCCATTGATGTATCTTTAAAATTCATTGTTTTGTGAGACAATACTCCTGCTTATCCAAAAGGCAGCTAATCAAAATGTAAATAAAGGTAGGTCTAAGGACAGGCTTGAGCACAGCTCTCCTGCATTACGGTGATTGCTATCTCATGGCAAAAGGTTTACTTCATACACACTTATTCTAAATTAATATGCCTGCTGTTCTCTGCTGTGCTCCTTGACATTTATACACAAGCATTTGCATTAATGAGAACAAAGTAAGAGAAAATACTGGAAAATAAATGGGACGTACCAGCAGATTTTCTGGTTTGATGTCTCTGTGCACAATGTTGAGACCATGCAGGTATTTGAGAGCACTGGCTAAATTGTAGACCATGGCACTCCCATCTCTCTCTGTGTATTTTGTAGATGAAGTGATGGCATCAAATAGGTCTCCTCCCTATGTAATGGAAAGAAAAAAGATCACTGTTTAAAAAATAATTAAGATGGCATTTTGTTAAAAAAAAAACAAATCTAAACAAACATGTAAAATCATCCTTCGCAAAAGATTGCTCAAATTCCTGTTAAACAGCAAAAATAATAAAAAAAATACTTTTCAGAAAGATGATCTTGTCACCAAGATACTAGACTGGGACTTTGGTCATCTACATTAAATCTTAACTGTACTCCAGGCTTCTGGTGTCTGAGCTTGGGCAAATCACAGATTTTTTTTCTATTAATCTTCCTACCTTTGATCACTCATTTATACTACCTACAGGTACAGGCATACAGCATCCCTTTTCTTCATCTTATCAGTAGAATACCTTCAACATATTAAAAAACAGCCCTGATTTTGAGTAAAGCCTAAAATAAATTAACCCAAAAAGGAAAAAAAAAAAACAACAAAGTAACACATATTCAGCAAATTCAAATTTCTGCAGGTATTTCAAGAAATACCAAATAAATCTAGCTGAAGAGGACAAAAAAGATAAACACATTCCAACATAAATGAATCCACTGATTGAGAGACACTGGAGTGCAGAACCTCCAGGTGATATCTGCATGTGTCAGGGTCTGTTTATGGATGCCCTGTTCCTCTGGGAACACACAGCAACGTGTGAGTGAGTTACTGATGCGGCATTTTCAGTCATTGCAACAAATTTCATGTGGGTGTCTCCATGATGGTTTCCCTGGATACATCTGTAGGAGTGATCTGTCTGAGCTGTGGGTGGCATTCCAAGCATTTCAGTGCACACCGAAGAGAAGCAGCAATTCAGGAAACACAGGCCAAGATGGTGGTGAATTAAAACATTAAAAAAATACCATCTTGAAACCCCGAAAAGCCTATAGGCTTTAAAAATAACTTCCAGAAAGGAGGAAAGATGAGTGGGCTGCAGAAATTATATATTCAACAAGTACATGCTTTCTTTAGAGGTTTCCCAGTCTGGCAACCATTCTAGAGGGGACTCCTGGATGTACCAGTGCTTCAGTCAGCAATAAGAAGTGCTGCTCAAAAAAGGAGCAGTGCTGCTTTTGCTGTATGTTCTTTGCATCTGACATGCCAATCAAGCTGCTGTTCAGTGTTGCTGTGCATGTACAGAATTCAGACAAGAGAATACACGACTAGAACCTGATGCCACTCATGTATTTGGCTCACAAGGTGACAGCAAAATGAGTATTTGTGTTTTCTCTGTACATGTACAAAAGCAGCACATGTTCTCTGGTGAATGATTTGATATAAGCAAAATGGGTGAGATCTTTCGAGTTTTGGTTTTCTAGGATGAAAAGTGCTTGAGTTTAACCTGTTTGTCTTATCTATTAAGATAAATTCATTACAGAGAGTTCAATTCTTTAAATCAAATTATTAAATTATGAGACTAGTGAAATAAGAGCAGGTGTTATGTTAGCAAATGCATATCACTACCACCCCTGTGTATTGTAGGCATGATATAAACCTCACTATCCGCTTCTCTCTAGGCTGTGCACATTGCAAAATTACCTCAAATCGACGTTAATAGTCAAATTACAACTGAAGAGAGAGAAATCCCACTAATGTAACTGCCTGACAGATGTATTTTATCATTTAAAAATGCAGGTTGCCACTGAAACCTTATTTGATTATGTCTCCCAAGATCTCAGGGCTCCTAGATGCTGCTCAGAGAATTCAAACAAGACAAAGCTCCCTGAGCCTTACCTTGACCAGCTCCATCACCAGGTAGAGCTCTGTGGGCGTGTCCATCTCCTCTATCAGCATGATGATGTTTGGGTGCTTCACTCGGCGCAGAATAGACACTTCATTTTCAATCAGGTGTTCCTGTTCACAACAGGGTGGAAGTTTATCTGAAACATGAACTTGCCAATTCACTTTTCCTTTGATCAGCTGATCACTTGGTCAGTGAGCACCCTTTTTGCTGATTAATTTATATAGCAGAAGGTTATTTTCAGTTGCTGGATCTTAACTTGTATTTCATCACTGACCACATTTAATTTAAAATATATTTCGCACACATAACGAATGAGACATCTCTGAAAAAGACCTCAGAACATGACAGCAATTCAGGAAGTGCAGGTTATATTCTTATGTGGGTATTATGAGGTGAAATAAAGTTCAGAACCTTTCTGCCCCCAAGCTGGATCATTGGAACCTGTCACCCCTCATCAATAGTTAACATGTTCTTGATCCTCTCCAGCCTTCTCCTCTCATTTAGTGTAGGTTACTCAAGGACAGATTAGCTAGGATTTCTATCCAAGGACTTTTTTTTTTTTTAAGTTGTGGAATATATTCAAGAAAAAAAGTATTCTGAAAGCTTTGGTTATGGATTTTGGTTCATTTTATATGTCTGTTCAGATTTACAATCTGCAAAATGTGTAATAGCTCAGCTAAATTGTGACTCCAACAGCTTAACAGCACACAGACTGAGTTCAATTTCCTCTTCCCTGTGCTTCTGAGGAAGTAATAGCTTTTGAGAACAAATTAGTTTCAAATGTCTTGTTTTCTAAAACATTTTAACACCAGAGAGCAAAAAAAAATTACGTGTTCCTTCCACACGAAGAATGATTTTAGTTTTCCTTTATAAATGTTGGAATATGGATATTGTATTTAGGTTCTCTGCAAAATAAGAAACAATGCTCGCATTAGACACAAGGATCCTTCCACCCTGGCAGGGAACAAATCATGTCACTGGACTGGAAACTTCTCCCTGTTGAATGCACTGATAAGGAGCATGCACTTCATGCATTTGTGAGCAGAGCACTAGGAGGAGATGTGATCCACTGTGCGTAGGCAGTGACTGCAGACCTTACACCACTTCACCTTCTTTTCCCGAGGTTATTTGTGGATGCATTGTGCTTTTGCCAAAGCTTTCTGTGGCCACACAGCTCAGAAACCACATGCCACGTGTGCATCTCGTTTTGTGCAGCACACACGGGTTAAACATCACACCTTTGAAATTCATTTTGAAAGAGCAGCAGTGGTCACTCTGAACAAACTGAGTGCCTGCTCCAAGCAAAGTGCTCTGGAGAGAAAACAGAACAGACAAACAGGAAGCAATTCTGTTAAACACAAGGCTGAACCTCATCACCAGACAGACGTGAGCAGCCACAGCATACTAAGCCCTAGGGATGGCAGCCTGGAAATTCAAAACTAATATTGAGAGTCCAAGTGAAAATATCATTACATATATTACAGAATATCATTACAGCTTTCTCTACCCAAAGAACAGGGAATATTAAATTTATTACACCCATTAATTACAGCTCAGCACAATGGCTTTATCTGTGCTTTCTTGACTAAACTGCTCAGGCATAATTAATAGTTAAAATAAACAGTATCTTTTTTTAAAGGCTCCAGAATGTTGTTGAGCTACGGTTTAAAAATCTGTCCCCAAAAAATGCTGACTAATATGTAGCTAGTTATTTTCAAGCACCCCACTGTCTTGCTATGTTTTGCCTTGTATAAAAATGATAATTCCAAAATTCGTTATGGTGTTCTCCTGGAGAGTGCAGTATATGTTTCAGTCCACATTAATATGATTTATTTACAGAGACATTATTCTGTAACGAGCATTTAAGCCACTTGTGGAAAACAGTCAATTGGATTCAAATTTCTGAACATCCAAGATCAGGGAACAGTGAGCAACACTTAAATCATCCAAATTTGGGCTGGATGGGTGCTTTTAAGGCAGAGCTGTAGAACTGAGTGAGGAAGGAATAAGCTGTAGCAAAATGTAATTATTTCCTTTGTTGGAATTCTTCCAGGATGATTCTGCCACTGCCCTAAGAGGAGTAGGGAGTAGGAATAGATCTTCCAACAGTCTCTAGCTATGCAGATACAGGTCCTTTCAAAACGGGCAACTATGCATCCATGGGGTTCATTTTTTTTTTTTATATGTGTTTTAAAGCAAGGAGAATGATAAATAGAAAATTCTTCTAAACTCTACTGGTGTAAAATAGATTATCTATCTCCAGACCATTCCAGTTTATGATACCTAAGCAGCTGACTCAGACAAGTAATAAAAACCATCTAAAGTTGCAAGCTGTACACATCATCCAAAAATTTTGTTTACAGTGGGTCCACAGCTGAAGAAATTGCAACATTTTAATCTCAGAAAAGCAATCCTAGCACTTTTTCTTATGGCTGCACATTGTTATGATTCCTTTCTAAATTTTCTAAATAAAGCCAGAGAACATGAGGTAAAATGAAACCCTCATCTCCTAGCACCTAATACGTGCTTTAAAATTTGTGCAGACAAAATGTTTCTGTTTGAGGATCTCTCCTAATAGGAAGTCATCACAGCATCACACACCTCCTTACCACACAAAGAAGAGAGGCAGTTATTCTTCCTTTTAAAAAATATCTATACTCAAGAAGTTTGAAGGGAAAGAAGAGGTGTGACACTCTCAGGTGTTTATTTTGATTATATGAGATGCTATTCTCCTGAAGAGACAACTTTGGATTTTTCTGTTTAAAGTTTGAATTAGAAGAAAGTTTTCAGAACTCAAGATTGTTAATACAGGAAGGTGACACTACGTAATAAACAGAAAGAAAAGTTGTGAAAATGTCTTTTCAAATCCATGTTCTGCTTATAAAAGGAGCATGTTGAGCCATACAGAGAGAAAAATAAGAGGCAGAGTGGGATGGGAATTACATAAATAAACATGTAGCTGCAAATTTCCCCTCTCATGTTTTACACATCAAAATTGTCCAATAAATTTTGGGTGCATATTAGCATTTTGTCAGCCCAATAAAATAGGCAACAATTAGGGTTTGTTTTTTTTCCCCCTCTATTATTTAGGAGACTAACACTTGCTGCTATTATTATTTGCTTCTTGGATACATTATCATCTTGCTAAAGAGATACTCTGCAAATAGTCAGAAAACCCAAACACACCCACCACTTATGACTAATGAGCAGCTGCCAGTGCTGCCTCTGTGCACATGCAAATGGTGGTACACTACCTTCCCACAGCACTTGGCCTTGTCTATGATCTTCAGGGCAAACTCCTTTCCTGTGGACCTAAGCAAGAAAAACACCAGAGCCATTAATTAGAAAAATTGTGGCATTTTCTGTCAATGCACCATCATAACAGCGTGCTGTGGCCCATGCAGGTTCCTGATAGAAAATTCACGGAGCAGACCTGGGGTTGGTTTTTGTTTCCTCAGCAGCATTTGTGCCTGCTGTTTCCCTGACTACCACAACCCAGCTCCCCTTGGTGTATTAATCCCAGGATCCAGCTGCAATTTCTGCTTTGTGACCTGGCACAACTCTGTCACTCCTTTAAGGCCAAATTTGCCTTCAGCCTTCCGCTTAGCTTTGCTCAACTGGTGTGCTTTGAAGATAAAACCATGCACGTAGATGCGTGAAGATTGATACCCTTGTAAAAAAAATTCAATAGGATTCAACAGAGCTGAAATCCCATAGTCCATTGCAGATAGTCTAAAATCCTGTAGAATTTATTACACACTGATTTTGAGCTTTTGTATTGTTGGTTTTGGTTGGGTTTTTTTTAGTATTTTGTGGAATTCTACAGCAGTCATCTAAAGTCCTGTGACATTTAACAGGGTGGGTCATATACAAAGTAAAAAAGGATTACTGTTTTCAGCAAATACTCTCACAGAAAGGAGCTCTTGTTTGTCTTTCATCCCTTTAAGCAATAAAAATCTCCATTTCTCCGGAAGGGGGGAAAATGAACAGAAAAAAGCAACACAACTTAATCTTGTTTTTTAAACAAAGAACAAATTATGACTTATATTATTGATGAATTAAAAATCACATGAAACTGCTGATATTTCGTTTGACCAAGTTGCTGATATTTTGTACTGCGCTGGTGCCAACAGACTCCAGTGTGCATCAGAACACTGATAGAAAATGGGAGGTAGATACAAAAGGAAAAATCAGGCATGTTTTCAAACTTCCAGGCTGATTTTCACTGTGCTTTTGGCGAAAATCAGCACCTTACAGAAAAAAGGGAACCAAATTAACACCTAACATTCCATTTATGCATTATTGAAAAACTGCAGGCGAGAATCCCTGCCCTGGAAGTGCAGCTGTAGCTGCGAGGTTGTCATAGTTACAACCTGATCTGGTCTTTATATAGAAGCCCTTATCTAAATGGTATCTGTGAAATGCCACCCTCTCATACTGCAGACCTGATGTAAGATCTGCCACAAGTATAGCGTGGAAATAAAAACCCCAATTTATCCTGTCCACCACTATATCAGAAAGCCTGCAAACAACTCATCAGCAGCACCCACTCAGCTGTGGGTGCTGTGAGCAAGGGGAGTTAACATTCACAAAGCCAGTTCATCACTCTTCAAATTCCTCTTGCAAATGTCCTCTATCACAGCACCCAGGGAAAAAAGGTGGCTATAACCCAGGCAGTTTGTGTGCTAATATCACTGCACATCGTGCACCAGCATTGTCTGACAGGTTTCTCAAGCCGTCAGTGCCCATCTGTTGACTCATGTCTCTATATGCAGACACACAGAAGGCACAAAAGAGACCACCTTATTCTTTTCTTGTTCTTTTTGTAGAACATCCCAGCTGGTAGCTGTGTAATAGGATCCTGGCTCCACAGCTAAGGCTTCTTAGCACAACACTATTAGAAATTAAATATAATTAATAGGAATTAAAAGAGAAGCATTAATGGTTGGGATTTCCTCTGTCATTATTATTATTAGCAACTGTTTTGTATACTTATTTTACATAATATTAATTTAATAATGTTGCACTAAGAATTTGATCACATACAAAACTAGATGTTGAAGTTTAATTGTGCCTTTTTAAAATTTTTATAATTGGAGGGTTGTTTTTCAGGTCCAGTTTCCTCATTCCAAAAAGCACAGATGACGTTCAGTGACTTAGCAGCCCTTGTCCCATTTCCAGTGGGATTTAAGTGATTTCCAAAATGCACATATTTCTGACAATAAATATGTTATCCTGTGCTTTTAATCTGCTATCTTTCATGAAAGCCTCTGGGTGAGGATAAGGGCAGTGGAAAACAAAGGACATGGTACAGGGGGTCTCTGGGATCACCTGGTTGGGACGTAAGCACGGATGAGTTACTCTGTGGGTAACAATGAGAAATTACTGAATCAGTAGCTCTTGATCTTGGGGGAGATTTCAATTTTCCCAAACATTAAGTGGCAGAGAACAGCTTGGCTGAGCAGAGAACTCCTTGTGGTGCTCAAGAGGCTCTTTGGAAGGAAGGTGGGGCTTTGCAGCAAGCTTACAGAGCCGAGGTTGCTGCATGCAGGGAGAGGAAAGGCCAAAGCCCCATTAGAGCTGACACTGGCCAGAGTTGAGGCAGACAACAAGGCTTTCTTAAGTGTGTCAATAGCACAGGGAGCTGGAAAGAAAACATTGGAACTTGCTGAAGACTGTCACCTGACTAACAGACATTAAGATAAAGGAAAGGCATGGAATGCTTGCTTTGTTTGCCTCAGTCTTTGGTACCACTGATAGAAGTTGGGCTGTGCAGTTTCCTGAGCCAGAGGACCACAAGGGTGGGGGCAGTGACCTTCCATTGGCTGACACTGAATTTCCAAGGGCGTGATGGAAGACCCAGGGAACTACAGACCTGTTAGTCTAACCTCAGTTCTGGAATGAGATGTCTCCATTCAGAATTCTTTTTCTTTCAATTTAACTAAAACCAGCAGATGAGGATCAAATAATAGACTGTTTCTCTGACATTTATGTTTTTCACAGTAATTTGTTGAGTTTTCCCAGTATTTGCGTACAAGATGGAGATTCCTCATAATATTTAAGAAACTGACATAACTCTCAGGTTGATGAAGATAGCAGAAGGTGGTTCTAAAAAAAATAAACTGAGAAAGCGACAGTCAAATCATCTGTTATGTTTGCACCGGCAGCAAAGTGTGACACAAAGCTTGCAGAGGAAGAGCAGCAGCACTGCACAGGTCTGCAAAGGTATCCTGCCCACCCCACAGAGAATCAGGCACAAGGATGTTTCAGGCACATTGGAGGGCTCATTTGAAGGGTCTGACTCCTCCACACCACAAAACACAAGCAGTAAGCCCAAGGGAGCCAGCACAAATGCATGTCTGTAAGAGTACTCCATTCACAGGATGCTGGAAGCTGGGAAAAATCACGTCAGCAGCAGGCAGTGGGGACACCACAGCAGGAGAATTGCTGAGGCAGAAGGGGGGAGGTCTCTCAAACTCTGTTTAGATGCCACACAGAATTTCCTGTCATCCACAACCATCTGTAGTGTGAGAGACTTCTCGAAGAGCTGTGGGGTTTCCTGAGGAGGCACCATGAGAAGGTGATGCCTCCTTTAGTTTGTGGGATAAAAAGCCATGGCTCTCTGCTGCTCTTGTAGAAGAAAACATAGGAAGCTCTGCATGTTTTGCTGTGCCTGTTTCTCCTGAAGGGTGTGCATATTTTTGCAACTGCTCCTCGCTTTCATCTCATTACATTTGTCTAGGAAATTATGTTAATTCACAGGGCTTTATCCAGCACAACACACAGCAGGACTGAACAGTTTCCTTGCTCACCGTTCCACACACTCCTTTACAACGGCGAAATTGCCATCACCAATCACCTTCCCCACTTTGTACTTCTCAAGAATGGTAGATGACCCTGAGAACTTGTTTCCATTCAAGCCTGTAAAAAATATATAGAAGTCAATAATGTAAGCTGAAGAGAAGTGTCAGCAGGATGCAATATATCCCCCAGTGGGCTCCACAGATACAAAACAGTCACGAATGCAAAACAAAACTTAAAAGTAAGCTGTTTTCTCCACTGCAATTCCCTTGGTTTTATCTCAAGTGTAAAGAAGAACAAGATGAACCCAAAGTTATTTGACCTTTGAACACACAAGTAAGTCTCTTGCTATGTTTTTTTACAGGCATATTCTGAAAGTAATGAATGCAGTTAGAAGTTTCTTCATCTAAAATTTTCTGATCTCAAATTACTTTTTTGACTTATTTTTTTGCAAACTCAAAGCAAAAATGCAAATAAGATTCAGCTACCATGCATATATAAAAAAACCAAAAAGTTTTATCTGCTGAATTCCTTTAAGTTTTTATAGGTGCTCTTAAAACATCCAGAATGCAAGAGATGCTTATTTCAGTATTTTTAAAATAAAAAACATTACTACAACATGAAATTTTAAAATATTTAAAAATAATTGGCATTGCTTTAAAGTGACAAGGAATGAAAGGTTAAGTTTAGCTAAGGTCAGTTGATTGGCCAGTGGTTCTCCCTGAAGCACAAAGAGCTCTTTTGAGGAGAGTTCCTCTTTCAATCCAGCGACAAACACGTTTCTGGTGATAATGCAGGTCATGTTCAAAATCAGTCAAGTTCCTAACAGTGACTATTGAAGAGCAAGGTCCAGTAATACGCTACCACTGGACAAAAAAAAAACCCAAAAACCAAAAAAAAACCCAACAAAATTTATTTCCTTACTTTACTGTCTTAATGTAAATCATGCTAAAATTTTTTCCAAGGTGAATCAACAGGGTAACAAACATCTCCAAAAAGAAAATTATTTGGAGTCATCAGAAACCACCTGAAAGTACTGATGCAAGTGTCATCTACAGCAAAATTCTGGCAAGGATTGCCAACAGTAAATTGGTGTCCTACCTTCAGGACTGTGGCAACGGAGTGATTCAGGTACACCATTCACGTTGGAAGAAGATCCACCATGTGGGGAGATCTGTGGAAGTACACAAGAACTTCTGGTTTCTGATGGTAATCACAAGAAAGAGCCACACAAAAAAGCAGCAAAGATGAAAAAAAAAAAACCTCTCTAAAACACTTACGCAGAATCAGTTTATTTTTCTATTCCCATCTTATTTTCATTCTTGCTTTCTCAAAGTTTGTCATCATTGTCACTTGCACCAATTTAAGATTCAGCCACAATATTTGTATTTAGATAAGCAGCTGAACAGATTTCAGTAAACAGCAAAGGAAAGTCCTTTCAGCTGCACCTACAGTTTTGGCTTAGGTGGCCAGATACATCTATGATAATCAGATTTATTTAGCCATCTATTGGGATATATTTTAGGTTATTATAGATGTGACGATCTATGACACCTACAAGCATTTTAAGTTAGATATCTGATATGTATCCAGGTTTAGTAACTGTGTTTCAGTAACAAAAACCCTGTGGTTTAGATACAGTTTTAGTAAGTGTGACACTAAATAAACAAACATCTAAATGATTTTCAAGCATGACAGCTGAAGAAAACTGATTTTCCTGCACTAACAACTTAATTGGTACTGGATCTGAATCTTCATGATTCTACTTTAAGTCATCCTGTCATACTGCCCAGGGATGTAAATAAGGGTAAGTTTTTATTTTGAAAAGGGGTGGAGACATAGGAATGAATGCCATAAATACTGAAATATACTGGATATGTTCTGTGCACCGCTTTTATAAGCTCTCCTATTACAGTTATGTACAGGGATGCTGCATGAAATTAAAATAAAGTTTAGATCATTCCCTCTCCTCTGTGTAACATCTCTTGCTGTTCTGTGAAGTTCCAGATCTTGTTTTCTTCATGGGCTATTATGGTAGTTTTCAGCACTCACCACAGGAAGGATTAAAATGCTTCTCTGCCTTAAGCTCAGTGTCTGTTGAAATGGCTTTTCGAGGCACCGGGAATGCAAATGCAGCATTTTGCCTTTTAGCTGACATTGTCTGGTTACACTGCTGAATATTTTAAATCATTAACACTATTGTCAGGGAAAGAACTGAACTGACAGATAGGGATATTGTCTAAAGGCTCATGAAATGCTAATGAATGCTTAAGTTTCTAGTGGCAGCTGAGCTGCCAAATCAGCTAAAGGTACAGTAACTAGAAGCTGTACAACTTAATTTTGCAGAGCCTCTGAAACAATGAAGTTTACCAGCATTTGGCACAGAAGTAGCATCAAACTGCAAGCAGGCAGCTACTACTCTGCTCCTTGCTAATAACTTAAACCCAGGCTATGTTAATGCTGCTGTCTTTCTGAGTTATCTGTCAATTTAACAGGGATTAGGAACAAGGACATCTGGGTTAAATGACATTTGTACAAAATCACGAGTCAGTCTCTTAACCAGTCAGTCACATTTTCTTCAAGCATGAAGCAGAGAGAACAGACCATGGCCAAGTATTAGTCATCAGCCTAAAATATTAGTAATCTATTTTGGGTTTTTAGTGAGTGACAATACATGGGAACATCTAGCCCACATTTCCAACTTCCTTCAGTCCTGTAATCAGGGCAGACCATGACTGGGCACATTCCTTCTTGCCACAAGAAGGAAGCAAACATTAACAGGAAAAAAAAGCTAAAATGAGTACAAAAATAAGAATAAAATTAATGCTGCCATTGTGGCTGAGGTGTTAGATCAGAATCTGAAGTGGCAGGTTTAACCTTAGCTCTGCCACAGGTCCACAGCTGGTGGGATTCTATTTTTTATGTCATTAGAGTGTGAGGAAGGATCACAGATACAAACACATATTCTTTTGCAGTGGAATGGTGCCTTGGTTGGAAAACCTCTGCACTCAGGCTTAGACTGCCCATGACACGAATGTTTGTGGAAACATTTGGGGTTTATTTTCATATTGAAAGAAATACCTAAATCCTTGGCAGTTCCATGAGGTGGTGGTGAATCTAACTGTGGAGTATGAGTATTTTAGTGAAACTGTGAATTAACTTTGCAGAAGTATTCTCTAAAATCTGGGGACACTTTGGTGAATTACACATTGTAATTCATCCTGAATGGCTGCAGTAAGAAGGGACTAAAAGACATTCCAAACATAAATAAAATGTTATTTATATAATCAGTGTTTCAAAGAGATGTTGTATTTATTATTATAATGCTTAATAGTAACATAATGTATAAGACAGAAACTTAGTATTTTTTTAAGTGATCTTTAAACGTGAATTCCAAATTTACCAAATGCATCATTTAAAGAATGAACTGCAGTGGCCCCTGTGTCACTAGGCTGGATGAATTTTCAGGCTGTAAAGAATCTTTACATATAACTGCACACAAAGCACATGTGTACAATGCTGAAGAGATTAAAAACCTTGATGAAGATAGGCACTAATCCTTCAAATCACTTAAGCACATGTTTAACTTTAAGTACATTAACATCCTCATTGAAGTAAGAGGGACTACTCAGTAGCTGAAAGTTAAGCAAATACTTAAGTTATTTCTTGGATCAGGTTCTAATGCCCTTTCACTTTGGTCATTTGGTTCATCAATTGCAAAAGTAATACCCAGAGAAATTCAAACACAAGGCTATTTAGCATAATGTGAGTCTAAGAAAGGCTTCAGCTATAAAGCCCCTTTATTTGTATGATTTTATTTTCTTTTTAAATAGATTGCAAGACTTTGTGGTCCTTAATTTTAGGGGGGGACAACAAAGCAATCCAAGTAAGCATAAGGAATTTATGACACCACTTTCCAAAGTTACATCAATTTCCAGATTTAATTTAGTCTCTGGATGATTTTTATGGCAGAATGTGTGCAGAATAACAGATGTACTGGAAGAGCTAAGAGTCAAATCACCTCTAACAGCATGGCATAGAAATGTACCCTTAGAACCAAAGCAAAATGTTAAACCTTTCCACTGCCTACAGAACAACAAAGGGACTCCTCTTGGTCAGCTGTCTCGTGACACCAAATGCATCATTACCATTATTAATAACCCATGCACCAGATTTTATCTCCATGGGAATTCAACAGAAAAATAAGAAACTCAGCACGTTTGATGAAAAGGGAACACTCTACAGAGTAGTCATTTACTTCATGCCCATACTTGTTAACTTTTATATCTAAATCTTCACCTTGAAACAAAGTCTCTGCTAAGTGAAATGCTGAGTTACAGAATAATACTGGGATGTTAAAAATAAACAGCCTGAATAAGAATATATAGGGTATTGGGTGCATAGTATCCACACTTGTCAATTACCAAAATAAAGGCTTTTATTTGGGCTTGTGGGGAAATTCTGCCACATTTGCTATTATTGAGACATAGCTTTAATTCTTGACTTCCATATAACCTCAGAGCCCACTATTTAAAACACTTCTGCAAGCCTGAGATGCTGGACTTACTGTATGAACTGCACAATTAATAGCACAAGGACAGAAAGAAGGCCCTACCCCTTAAAGATAAACAAGGAGTCTTTCCTGTGAGGAATTTTCTGTGCCTGAACATACCACTCCTAACAAAGAGTTGTGAAGCAGAAGGAATCCTTGGGGACTGAAGAGACTTCTCTTGAAAGGAATAGTGGCATTCAGAAAATATGATATAAGATTCAGTGTCTGAGACTGAGAAGAAATTGCTGCTGCAGTCAGTATTTTTGCATGATGGCTGCCTTGATGACTGGCACATCACTTATGCTCTACATTGATTGTCAAACTACAAAAAGCTTAGCAAGGTTCTACTCTACAGTAAAATATTTTACTTTGCTCTGGCTATTCAAATAAAACAGTTTTTAAAGTGCAGTTAGAGTGCAGCTGCTCTGATGCTCTGCTCTTTACAGGAACCAGAAACATCAACCCTGATTTTTTTTCTCTTTTTTATACTGCCTCAAGCTTATACAAGTCCTGCTGTTTCAGCCTCTACAAAAACAAATATATATAATTTGTACAGAAAAAATCACTCAAAATATTGAACTCCCAAAGACAGAAAACTCTAAAATACACCTTATTTTCTGTCACTGACATGGTATTTATATCTAAATTTTCATTCAGCTGTAGTCATGGCACCTTATTTATACAAGTGCAGGAAGCCAGACTGCTTGTCTGTGTAGCAATGCAGTCTTAGCAATAAGGAACTATTAAACAATAGGGAAAAGCAATAATCTCCAAATAATAAATTGTTCCCTGCTTCCCCCTTTTTTCTCATCAGAGTAACCAAAAAGCCCCAAATTTCATCAACAGGTGTATGAATTTCTTAAAATAATCTGGTTTTGCATATAACTATGCCTCCCTGTTACTGGTTTTATACTTCCCCAAAACAGTCCTCACTACTACAACATAATTGAGAAACAAGTGTGACTGAACAGCAGACTTGATCCTTTTGGAATTCCCCCTTGGATTCACCAGATAACTTTCCCTATCTTTAGTCTCAGGAGCACAGCTGGGACACTCCTGCTAAACAGATGCATCCTAAGGGATAAAACAAGAGGAACTCATTACCTCAGTAACACATCAGGTCTGAGATGCTTAATTTGGTTTTGCTGGTTTTTTTGGTCATATGGGGGTGAATTATTTGACACGAAATCCCATTAGTACCCAGCACCAATTAAACTCCAAACTGATAAAAGTACAACAGCCTACTCAAGTGAAAGTGGATGGGAAAGGGGACATGTCCACTATGGTGAGAATTGCTTGCAGCAATTAGAATTACCTCTGCCTTAATGGAGCTTTAATCAGTTAAAAGCAGACCAGGCACCAGTGGAAAAAAACCAAGGCAAATGATCTCATTTCTAAACTTGTAATTTCATTAAAAAAAGACCAAAGAGCATTTCTTAAATATAGTGCAGAGCAGCTGAGAGCCTCAACCCCAGTGATTCTGGTGTCCTCTGCTGTAAGCTCCATAGAGGAGCTGTCCAGACAGATTTTAAGACACAGAGTTCTAATTGTCCATGTCAGAGCTATTACTGCCCTTGGAAATTATTTAACCAAACAGCTACAGATATAATGAAAATCTACTACAAAAATTTTAACAATTAAACAAATAAATTAAATAAATCAAAATCCTTTGTCAGAATTATCACAGCAGTCTGGCAGAAACCAGTGCCATACTCCTTGCAAAACAAGACTTGATAACAATTAGCATGTCAAACCCCAAATCTGAGCACTATTCAAATCACGTCCTTTAGCCAGTCTCCTAATGGAGAAAACAGTTTTTCACAGAATTATGCAGCCTCTTCACAAACCCTCTGTTAACCAATAGGAGCTATTACTTGATCAGAATAATCAGCAAACCATCAAGTCTGCTTCCAGAGAGGCTGCAATTGGTGATTCCATACGAAAATTCCCCTTGAAAGGACAGCTGCACAAATGCAGCAATGAGATGCTCCCCCTGTACTCCAGACTGTTCCTTTTATTTCACTGAGCCAAAGGCACAGAGCAGCCTCCAAGAACTGCCAATGCAGCCAGTTCTGAAGCGGGAGAGGAAGAGAAATCTCTTGGTGCAACAGTGAAAAATCTGCCAGACATCAGGCTGCTCCCAAAGGAAGCCCTCAAATGCTTTCAGGCAGGAGACTGGATTGAGGGGTGAAATTGGTGCCAGGGAGAAATTAGTCTGCTTTGGGCAATGCTACAAACTATAAGGTATAGAAAAGACAACACTACATTTGTATAGGTTGAAGGGATACAAATTGCTTGCAGGATTTCTGCAGTCCACAGAACAATGGAAAATTTGGAGGACAAAGTGGCATAATTCAAGACAGCATCACGCTCTGCCTCTCCTAAACTGAGTGTTCAACCCAGACAAAACATAAAAATTTTACTTCACATCAATTCTCCATATGAGCAAAAAACATACTTGTTGCAAGGCTACCCTCCAAAATGACAGCTTTTTATTTTTCCTTCAGCACAAGTGTCACACAGTGAATGAATAATGAAATTTAGGGAGTTTGATGGTTCTTGCACTTACCTTGAGTCCACGAAAGCTGCCTGGGCTTGTTGGCGAAGAACTGGAGGACTTTGTAGATTTTGGGGTGGATAACTGGCTGCTTGGGGTTCCATTAACTGGCCAAAGCAATAAAAGTGAACAAATGAAAGAAAAGATGAATAAAAATCAAAAGTTAGCACTGAAGTCTACAATCAAAGACCAAAACAGACTCCTCAGCATTTAGGAATAAATTAGACATTTTCATGTCACAAAACAGCACCCTGAAATGTGGCTGGATATGGGATCAAGAAGATACACAAATATTGCATTGTCATTCCAGAGATTAAAAAGGACCATTCTGTCCTTTGCCAGGGCAAGAGTTTTGGGCACAGAAAGAAACAAAGAAAAAAAAAAAAGCCGCAGCCTTTAAAAATTGCATAATAAATTGTGGCATCACACCATAAAATTTATAGCAAGAAAATATTTATAGGGATATTTGAGCCTCCTCCTCTTCAATTTGGATCAAGGCCTTACTTCCTAGATAGAATTTTTCACAGAACCCAAGTTTGTTTGTTGTTCAAATACAAGAATAATTAACTGTGTGCATGACAGAAAACTTATTGATTTAGGGGAAAAAAACCTCGACAAGAGAAAAGCTAGTAGGCTGTTTTTGAGCTTCCAGTAAGTACAAGTGTCTTTGAAAACACACAATACCCACAGTGAGCTCTTCACTTAAAGAACTCATTCATTTCAATTCCAGGTTTTTAGACAGGCCTCATACAACATCAGTTATCTCTCTGGTGTATTGAATATAACTTAGGTCAGTCCTTGTATTTTTCTGAAAAGAACAAACTGACAAATTTCATTATGCAGAGAGAATAGCACACTGTCCATCAGACACAAATATGATGCAATGTTATATGATGAGACATCATTTCTTTCTAGCTGATCCTCATTTTTTGTGGCAGAGAAAAACAGTCGGCAGAAATTTAAGAGCTAAAAATGCTTCATAGCATGGTGATGAATTATTTTTCCAGAAAGAAAAGACAACTCTGGTAAACAGAAACTGAGCTTCAATTTAAATAACAGATACACCTGCACAATTCCTTTACCTATTCAGGTGTCATGGGTCACTCCTTAAACTATTGGATTTATTCTACAAGTGTCCATTGGCCCAGC
Source organism: Trochalopteron elliotii (assembly GCA_024734555.1). Classification (NCBI taxonomy): domain Eukaryota; kingdom Metazoa; phylum Chordata; class Aves; order Passeriformes; family Leiothrichidae; genus Trochalopteron; species Trochalopteron elliotii. The sequence goes on from JANPWX010000168.1 coordinate 496,363, forward strand.
ACACTAACATTATCTGAGTATGGGAGATGCCTTTCAAGGACTATTTTTACAACCTGGGCAGCCAATCTGCCACTAGGCCAGGCTGACTGCACTGCAACTTCCACAGATCCCTGTTTTTCACAAAAATCTCCTTCCCTGGTGTATGATGTTAAGATATAACTAACTGGTGTTTAGCTACACAATAAGTCTGTCTTGAAGTCTGATAATTTGGATTTATATTCCCAGTTCTGTTACAGGACCAAGACCTTAGTATTTTCTTTAAAAAGTATTCAGTGTATTTAGGATGTTTTCATCTTGAATTTAACAATGTTTGCCTGTAAGAAAAATAGGTGATTTTAAGGGTTTGGTGTTTTTTGGGTTTTTTTGAGAATCTGAAAGCATCTAAGAGTACACTACCCTCCTGTAGACTTCAACAATTTGCTCTGGATAACCTGCCTATCAACCTGCATATCAATGCATCCTTGTTTTAGAAAGAATTTGCAAGTATGACAATGGCAAGGGCTAGTGACTGCCATCTTACTGTTTTCTGCTTCTTGCATGACCAAAAATGAGACACTTCAGTAGAAGAGTTTGCTTCCAAATGACAGACTATTACCACAGGAGGAATTTTTGTGTTTGTTTGCTTGCTCAAAGGTTCTTTTATACAGCTCACAGAAAATTCAGAACACTGAATTGTTCCAGTGAAACTGGCTGGTTAACATAACATTCTTCCCTCCCAAGACTGCCTAAGGAAGAGGAGCCCAGCTGATACTGACAGTACTGTAGCTCCTTGCTAATATCTCAGCTATTCTTGGTGGAGAAGGGTGGTCTTCTGAGCCAGGTGACACCCAGAAGCCCCTTCCAAATTTTGTCTATGATACTAGAACACACAGCTCATTCTGCTGAGGATCCTGCTGGAAAGAGCTATCTGCAGATTCCTCTTTGCCAGTGCCTCTGCAGATCCACTGCACGTGAGCTGCTCGGCACCTGCAAAAACAACCAAAGCTGCAACTGGCCCTGGCCAGATGTAAAGGTTTTGCATCTGTGGGGAGTCAGCCAACTGCTTGTGCTGGGTCTGGCTGGGCTGCAATTGATTCTCTTCACAGCAGCTACCACAGGGCTGTGTCTTGGATTTGTGCTGGGAAGGGCTGCTAATACAGTGCCTGCACAGCATCGTGGCATTTTCTGCCCCTCAGGAGCTGGGAGGGGACACAGGTGGAACAGCTGACCCCAGCTGATCCAAGGAATACTGCAAACCACTCAGCATCAAGCTCAGCAATAAAATGAGAGGAAATGTTGGCAGAGGGGACACTGCTTGTGGACAAGATGGCATCAGTGAACTGCTCGTTCACATCACTTGTCTTTCTCAGGTATTATTTCTCTCTCTTTGTTATCTCCATTGCAGCATTGTTGTTGCTATTCCTATTATTGCGTTGGCTATTAAAGCACTCATATGTCAACCCATGAATTTTCTCACTTTCACCCTTCCAATTCCCTTCCTTCATCCTGCTGCAGCAGAGAAGTCAGGGAGTGCCTGTGTGGTGCTTAGTTGAACCACAACACTGCTATTTCAGACAGCAGCATTTCCTTTTTCCCCCTCACTCAATACACCAACCTGTATTATCTGTCTGCTGCTGGTTGTTCCCTGTGTATGCCAAACTTACTTTCTTAACCTATTTTCTAAGCATAAATTCTTTTGAGGTTTCTTTCCACATGCACACCAGTCTGAATACACAGGAAAAAAACCCAAAACTTTAAGTAGTACATGTCAGACTATGTTTGGCACCCTGGGAGGTTTCAAACTTAAAAATCTATGAATAACTTCTAAATTGTTAACTTCTAGTATGACGCAAAGACTCAATTTGTTTGTTAATCAATTTGTATGTTACTTGTTTCACAAAATCTTTAACTTTGAACTGAAAGTTCACCAATTCCTCAGTTTTTTTAGAATTTATGCCTAAATAATACAAGAAAACCAAGAAAAATAAGAAATTGCACATAAAATTGAAAGATACGAGATGGTTTTGCACTACTTTTCTTGCAGTCAGATTATACCTTTAAAAATTTAACTTTGACAGCATTAGCAGATGTTCAGCAACTGAAAAGCATTATTTCACTGAAATGATCTACCTCAACAAAAAAACCCAAAACAAAATAAAAAACCAATATCAATTATGTCTCTGTTCCATCCAATGCAAAATGTGTTTCAAGCTTGAAAATATTCACAAACACAGCACCAAAAATACGGGTAAATGGAGAGGGAGGAAACACACTAGTGATATACAGCCATAATAGTAATGGCTCACCTGGGGATTTTGCTGAAGAATGAGCACTGGAGTGGCCACCCCTCTTTACTGTACTCATATATTTGACACAAGGGAAAAAGACATTAAGGAAAGAAGTTATTAAACAGCTCTGAACATGCACGGAAGGAAGAAGGGTAAATGAAAGATAAGTAAAGACTACATGTACCAAAAAAAAAAAAAAGGGCAATAGAAGGATAAATACCAGACACTTTGCATACATTTTAAAAATTAACCAAACCAAAGAGGGTCTAAGTAGAAATAAGTACGGAAACGACAGCACTGATATCTAAATACTTTGCATAAAATCCACTGCTGATAGATATTCTACATGATCTCACTGGAGGTAACAGAATTTCATGAAATGTAGATCAGTTGCAAAACGCCCTTCATGATATATTTTTCTTCAATCTTTCATTGAAGCTTTCCAGCTAAATATTCAACCTTTATAAACAGATTATTAACATTCTACTTTGAAAGAACCCAAAGATAAAGTTACTTTAACCAGCGTCAATTAAGCAAAACAAATGCGGAGATGAGAATATGGAACATGTCACAGTTTTGAACACACACAGAAGCTTACATTTATAGTTACATTCAAAAAAGAGCATCATATGTTTACATATTCAATAGTTTGATTTCAGGGGAAAAAGAAGCATTTAGAAATTAAATGCAGAAGTTAATTTTTTTTAAAAAAACCATGTTTCTCCCTTTATTTACATAAAAGACTCAATGGTTGGAACATATGGTGTTCAGCCAAAGTGGTGGCAAAATCACAGTGTGGACACCTTGCTTTGAAATTACGGAAACACAAGAAGAAAAATTCTCTATTAATGGGTAATCACAGTACAGTACATCTCCTAAAATTACTTGAACCAGAAAAGGCCTGTATTTCTGACAATATTTGGTTTATACAGAAGCAACATTTCTTATTTAAAATTTATGGGTAGACTCTAGTTTAATGAACATGAATTTAACCACATATATAACCCTGCAGTTAATAGTTTTCAGGAAAATCAAGCACCATGTTGAAAACATATCCCAAGTGCACAATTAGCACAAATTACTCGTGTTCATAAACTGAAACTATTTGTGCCTGTAATTAAAAAATAGAAACCATGTTTCTTCCTAGGATTTAAAAAAAAAATTGCAAATTTATTTTAGGCTAGTATTAAATCTCTGAAGCAAAGTGAAAAATGTTTTTTTCTCCCCTCTGGAAACACTTGTATTACAGAGAGAGCCAACAGGTTTTTTCACCCCATTAAAAAACCATTAATTTTCATGCATTTGATGTGTTGAGCTCTTTCCTAGCAGCAGTACCTGAGGCAGGGGATTTGCTCCGACGTGAAGGTCCTGGGCTTTTGGATGCAGTGTGCCTCATGGCAGAGGAGCGGGAGTAAGACTTCATAACACGACATTCTACAAGGCAAGCAAACTCTCTGTCAGGGGTCTGGACAGCACTTCCATGCACAGGCTCCCTCCACACACCACTGTGGCTGTTTGTTACCCAGAAAGTGACCAGCACTTTCTAAGCATCTTTGCCCAGCTCAGCCAAACAGATTTGTAAGGGCATCTCACAGCTGTAACCTGCTCACCACAGCCTGTTTGAGCTACTCAATACTGTATGTGACACTCTACAGACAATATTTCTTCACGTCTTGGGGCTGGATTATTACTACAATTCGAGTTTGTACATATGCTGATGCCAAGGTTCTTGCTGTAATGGCACTTCCATACAGGGCAACTGCACAGCCAGCACTATTTCCCTTCTTTTTCAACAAGCTGATGCTGTGACCAATTTTTGAACAGGTGAAAAATGCCTATTGTTTCCAGAAGGCTGAAACAATAGATTACTGTCATTTACCATCAGCTACATATCATTAAATAACAACCTCAATGGGAAAGGAATCAATGAGCACACGTGCATTGACATTTTGGAAACATTTTAATTCCTACAGTTAGCATCGTTAGCAAATCACTCCAAATGGGATCATAAATTTCTCTCCTTATTTTGTCCCTGATGCCAATGTCATCATTAGGATGCCATGTCATCATAAAAAAAGTTGAGCTGCATGCACTGCCAGACATGTACATAACCTGCTTTTATCCATTAAGACCCCCAGAGCTATTAGAGGAAGCAGGGACCACCAAAGCTAAAGAGATAAAGGAAAGAAAGAGATAAAGGCAAGGTAATGAACTCAACTAGTCTGTGCCTTGTGTAATGGCAAAAGTAGATTTACAACCTTAAAATCTGGTAGGGAAATTAGGATTATACCCAGACTGGGATTTACATTGAAAGTCAATACAACCATGCTCTTCCATTCTTTCTTAAGAATAAAGTAGTTTTTTAGCTGTTAACCATATTAAAAAAACACCCTTTTGGTCACCCCCACACCAACTGACTCAACATATTCAAGCAGTTCTGGAAAATCAGCATCCTAGCAGGAACGGCAGGATGGGAGGCAGCTGAATCCTCCATCCATCCAAATGCACATGCCAGTGGGTAGATATATATCTGTACTTCTTGCCTGCAACTGAGCATTTTGTAATGAAGTTATGATGAGTGTAAAAATTACAGGAACAGTAGGTGCTGTGGTTTTTATTTAAACAAAAATTAAAATCCTTCATTCACAACCTGAAGCTTCTCTGGAGTAATCTGATTATTCTTGCCAGGGCAAGTTTTCTTTACCAGAGATTAATTTTTTTCATTACATTTACAGCTCAAACAATAAAGACAGAAAAACCCCATGTCTAGTAGGACCTGCAGTGAACAGGTAGAACAAGAGGAATGGTTTTAAAATTAAAAAAAAAAAAGTGTGCATTAAGACTAAATATAAGGAATTCATTTTTTATTGTGCAAGTGGTAAAACACAAGAATAGAGTGTCCAGAGAGGTAGTAGATATCTCATCCCAGGAAACATTCAAGGTCAGGTTTAACGGAGCAACCTGAATTTTTTTTAAGATGTACCTGCTCATTGCCAGGGGTTGGACTAGATGGTTCCTTTAAAGGTCCTTTCCCACCCAACCCATTCTACCGTTCCATCAACATGGAGGAAAAAATCCCAACATATTTACAATTTGATATTCCAAGACAATTCCCAAACTCTCTGGTAGAGGATTGCTTTTTCCTTGAACTTACATTACAGAGATTTTCTTTACAGAAGAACAACTCTCATAAACAAGTTCAATTCATGATCTGCCCAAGGCAGACAGCAGGGGCACAGAGTCCCAGTTTGTCTCACCTCCTTCCCTACCCAATATCCCCTATAACCTCAAAACACATACAAGGTCAACAATTTGGTCTATAGCAGACAAGACTGGAGTGTGGGGATTGCCTGGCAGGATAATTCAAGACTGGAAATGAGCATGGATGCACACAAGATTTTTGAAAAATCTTGTGAAGAAAGCAATTTGGAGATCCTCTCATAGTCACACATGCCAAAAGTGAACATCATTAACAGATTTTAGATTCATTAGATCCATGCGTGAACCTCTCATAATTCAATTCTGCTTTCCATGTAACTTTAGGGACAGTGTCTGTTTTGCAGGAAATTGGAGCAGGTTTGTTGGTGCATTTTAACAGCCTTACAGAATCCAGATGATGGTTTGACAAAACTTTTTTATCCATAGGAAAATGTCTTCCTATATGTATTTTCCTGAATCACACCACTCTTGAGGGCTGAACAGGGGAATGGGATGGAGACTTCCCTATTTCAGTGGGTTCAGGTTGTGCAGCCTTACCACTGTGATCCAACACGAAGTCATCCTGAGCATAGCGGTACTTCTCTGGCCCGCACGCGATGAAGACGTCGTCATCTCCAAAGAAGTCCTGCAAGCACGTTACCTGGACAGCAAAATAAACACAGGCAGCACTTTCAAAACTAAATCTTGAGTTAGGACAGCAACAATTCATAAGTTTGTCTTCAGCCTCTCACAGTGACACTGTAATGTTCAGTTGTAATGACCCAAGCACTCCAGTTCTGCAGAACTTCAGCGCTCCAGTAGTGCAGGAAACACCAGGACCAAGAATGTAAAATATGACTGCCCCTTACCTCCAAAAACTCTTACTATTAGCACCTGTATTTTTGCGTATAGTTACATAGGCACACTGATGACTTTTGCTATAATTACACACACATTGCTTTGACAGGAACATCTGAAAACACTATTCAAATATCAAAGCTTCTTGTACTATGAATACATTAATTGCTTTTGGGAAGATCTGTTGGGTTAAAGTGATTGCATCTGCAAATTGGTTTTTTCTTTATGTTCTGAGGCATTTTAATGTCCTGTTAAAAAAAAAAAATGAAATAATTCTCCTTTTTATTAAAAGGTATTTCATATTCTAGAAAATAAAGAAATAGAGTCCCTTCCATGCTCTTTGCAGTTGTCCTTAATTATCCAAGTCATATTGCTACTTGGATAATGATGTTATGGGAGTAATGTATGTCAAGAAGGATCAGGATATCAGAAGGAGAAGTTGGTTTAGATATTCTTTAAAAACATAAAACCAAAGGCCTTGAAAAAAATCTCCATTCTCAAAAGTCAATAAAAATCACCTTGTGAAGGAACAAGTGTCTGCTTTAAAAACAGTTAAAACCAAAAAGCCACAACAAGAAAATCCACTGAGGCCACTCTAATTCCCTTGTGAGGGAAACAAGTGCTTGCAGGTAGCAAGCTATTTTTTTACATGTAAACGGATTAAAATTTTAACGTATAGTTGCTTCCCTTTTATTTTAACATTGCATGCCCACAGGAAATTAAGAAGTAAAAGTCAGAATCATTTGGTAAAGCCATGAAATCAAAGAAGTAATACAAAACTCTGCTTTTAGAGAAACCAGCTTTTCTTTTTCCTTTCTCAGATACCTGTCAAGACCATTTGCATATTTCACCCACTGTGATAATAGTAAACATTGGCAGAAGTACAGGGAGGGGTCTCTGGTGCCTGCAATATTCCAGAGCCACTCAGACTGGGGATGAAACCAAGCTCTCCACGGGAGCTCCGGCACAGGGCATTCCCCACCAGCAGTGCAGTTGTCATGGCAGCTCCCCCAGGAGAGCAGCCAGATCCACAGCATTTGTGTCACTGTGCTATGCAGGCAAAGGGCCACAGCCAGCACCAAAACCCTTTTATTGTCACCCTTGCTGAGGCCATGACAGCTTGCTCTCGTTGATGAGAGATATTTTCAGCTCTGCCTGAAAGTACTGTTTTTAGTTAAACAGACGCACCAAAAATTGGATTCAAAGGGCTGCAAAAATTTATGAGAAGTTTTGCTATCTTGGGATTTATTCCTCTCTGCTTAATAGCCAAGAGGACTCATCATTTCCACAGGTTTCCAGAATCCAGCAACTGAGCCAACAGGAAAAGCTGTGAGAAATCTCCCAGAACACATCACACACATCCAGGACACAGCAGCACTGGCAGGACATGGGCACAGATGTTCTGTGAGGTGCAAGCTCACACTCGAAGCCCCTGTACCTGGGAGCCATTTCCACAAGCTCTGCCTGCCCACCACTGCTCCTGATGCCCTAGCAGTGCTGTTTCAAGCAGGTTGGAGTTAAATGCTGTGGTTTGGCAGTGCCTAAAATTAATCTTTCTGTTCTGATTGAAAGCCTCACCTTACCTCACCCCTTAACCCATGCAGTCTAGCATCTGAACTGAGAGTAAGGGAGGAAGGAATGACAGATTTGATGTCAGAGTCTGGGAAATACACAGAGGTATAACTGCCAGCAGCAGCATCCCTTTGTTGTCTGCAGAGCAATTCTACAAAGTAAGGCTCAGATCTGTGCACAAAAGATGACAGGAGCACCCTCAGAAATGCTCTGGAAAATCTGCTGAAAACGGCTACTAGGAATGGGAATGAGTAAGAATTTTAAGAAATGCATAATTCCCACATACCCTTCCTCACATGTTCATGTAGATAGAGCTTCCCCAGGTAAAACTACACAGGGGTGATCCTGAGTGCCAAGGATCAGATAAGCTGCTGGAGGTGGAGACACAGCACCTTTATCTTGGAGTTCAGGCTGATGGCAGCCTCTACCTGCTCACACACTGTGTGCCTGACCTGTGTGACTCCCACCTGGCAGTCACACTCCAGGACAGATTGCTGTAAGAAGCATTCACCTTACTGCAAAAGGTGTTCAATACAATTATAACTGAAAGCCCGATAAACACAGCTATGAGAAAGCTTTACCACTCACTATGTTCCAGCTGGGAATGCTCAGAGTCCCCCTTCTCCCCACAAATAATCCAGACTGGCTACATATAAAATACACAAGAATGAAAAAAATATTGAACCAGTGTATGCAACAAAGAATTAAAGACCAGCTAGAATTTACCAACCCCAAATCACGCCACATTATGAGGTGAGGAAAGCATTTTTAAAACTAAATTATTGGAGACACATTTTTCTGAAAGTACAACATAATAGTTATTTTTCTAGGCTTTTATTGCAATAAAGTCAAGGGAGCATCTCTCAAGGTGCAAACTGATGTTAAAATGAAGTCTTAATCTCCTACAGAATTAAAACAAATGTATACACAGGAATTAATGATAAAAGCTTTTTGCTCAGTGTTAAAAAAAATAATAAGTTGAAATTTTGAACTTGTTTGCATGTGATTTTGAATGCTGCACATCCACTGTGGTCTAACTTGCAAATCACAATTTCATTCCAAGGAATATCTGAACTTAGGTCATAGGAGGGGGGTTTTTATTATTTTAATCAGGATGCAATCAGTTTAGAAATTTATAAACAAAGAATTCTGGTTTTTTTTAAAAAGTTCCATTAGCAGTGGAATCTGTGCATATGAATAGGATGTCAAGTATTTCAGAAAGTTAGGGACCAACACTTAGTTTATCAAACCAGTGTACGACAGCACTGCTTCTCTTTCCATTGTCCAACCATGGTCTTACCCACTCTTTGTTTTGTCACACTTAGTGCTAAAAGCACTTTTCTGTTGACTTTGCATGTTGCAATTAACATGTTTATTTCTATTTTATTTCTATTTATTTCTAAATACAACACCCTTTCCCAGAAAAGGGAAACACATTGCATGTGACCTGGTAACTCCACTGCTCTCCCTTTCTCTAAAACAAGAAATGACTCATTGGTGCTCCTCTGACAACTCAAGGCTGCTCACGTTGCCTTGCTGCACTGTTTTTCTTCAAAATATGTCTCTGCACACAACAGAGTGGAGAATGTGTGAGTTAGACTGCATTGGATTTGTACTCAGTCCTTTCATCGGAATCCTTTCAGTTGCATTCTCTGCACAGCTTCCTGAGACCATGTGCAAACCACTCAGGGCATCCCTGATGGGCTCAAAAAAGACCCCAGCTGAAGGAATGAAATCTTGAGGCACTGGATGAAGTTTCTGACAAACACAAAGACTTCTCTTATAGAGGTACATATGACTAAAAACTGTGTTGCAGGAGTGTCATGACTAACAAAAGCTTGCAAGACAATTACTGGTCAAAGTGCTGTAAAATCACACAGCTAAAAACAGAAAAAAAGGTGGTTTAAATGCAGAAACATGGGGTGTTGAAAAAGAAGGGAGAAAAACACATACCTTTGAAAAATCAAATTCCTGATCCACTGCTGTCTACCAGTGCAGTGCTTTAATGTCACATAGACCCATCACATTTACCTTCCAAAATAGGCTTATGTCTCTGACAAATATTTTAAACCAAAGAAGTTTGCTCTTTCCAAAGAAATACTTCTTCAGTCAGATCAAGCCACTGGATTAGAATATAGAAATTGTCATCCATATGGAAATCTCTTTCCCCTTAACACCACACATGCCTTGAAATGTGATTTACATCAAATCCCTACTCCCATCTCATCTGACAAACAGAAGATACACTCCCCTCCAGAAAAAACATGAACAATGATCATTTATAAATAGATTTCATAATGTTTTTATTGATTGTCCTTCATGATGAAGATACAATGGACAAAAAGTGAAATAAATAGATGAACATTTATCCAGAAAATATTTTTTCCTCCAATCTCCAGAAGAAAAACACTTAAAAAAAAAAAAAAAAAGAGAGAGAGAGACTGGAGCCAAGAAGGTTTTATAAACACTTGAAAAATTCCTGGAAATTCAAATTCCCTGAAATCTTTAGCACTAAACAGAGTTCTGTGATCATATATCAACGGTCCCCAGCCAGGAGCTTGCTGGGTAAATTTTGTTTATTCCAGCTCTACAAATGTGCTTCATTCTAAATGTAGAAGGAAGGGCTATAAAGACAAATAGTTTGGCTTAATTTAGTATGTCTGATTCCATTTAAGTAATCAGCTACAGGACTGCACAGTTTAAGCCTTAAGAGCCACACCCTCTGTCTGGGGAAAGCTTCTCTGGATGAAAAATTCTCAGCAGCTGAAAATGGACCTAAAACATCAAAACTGGAAAAGATATGAGGAGTTTGTATTTGTATTTTTTTAACAATGGAAGAAATATTTCTATCTACTGACTTCAAAAAAACAGGACATGGTGTAAATATTTTTAAAATGAAGCACAGAACATAGGAGGCAAAAGGAAAACTAGGAAAACTGGCATGCACAGTAACAGCTGGATTTGTGAATGCATTTTCAGCTCAGCAGCTGAGACAGGCATTTGAGGCTGAAATTCTTCAAGGACTGCAGTGGATTTTTTTTTTTTCTCTATGAATTACTGAAAAAAGATCTGAACAATTTTCTAAATGTCAGCATGACAAATCTAGATACAACCTCCCTGCTACTGCCTTAAGTGTGAAGGGTCTCCACATTTCTTGTGGGAAATGCTGTTCCTCTGACTGGGACAGATTATAAATGTGCTGTCCTGCCAGTTCTGCCTTTTGCCCCTTGCATAAAGTTTTTTTCTGAGTAAGCAAAAGTCAAATATTTGTCTATTTTACTAGTCAGGTCATATTTGCAGTCACCATTTTTGTTTCCCCTTTTGAAATACTTTTAGCACTGCCACTTCCTCTCCACTGCCATTCAGCCTTATTAAAATTCTTGCAGTGTTTCCTGAAGCTGCCAGCCTTTACATTTCCAGGGTTTATGCGTGTCCTATGGTGCAAAATGCAAGGAAAGCAATCCTGCAGAAACAGGTCAGTTGTCTGTCTGCCATTTCAGCTCCATCACCAACAGGAGCAGGCTTAACTTATGAAAGGAATTTTCCTCTGGGCAGCCTCAGGAACTCAAAAAGGAAGGTGAAAAGGGCATTCCCACCCTTCCCTACTGAGAACCATGATTTTCACACAGGATATTTTACCTTGGAAATTCCCCTTGATTTCTGCTTTTTCTCAGAATAATTTAACCAAGGGAAAGGGGGGTGTGTTTGACCAATATTCTCAACTATTTACTAAGCCATCATTGACCTTCATGACTAACCAAGAGGCACACAAGGAGTTCAGTGCTAAATTATGGCAGCTGTTTGCCTGGTTATCCTGAGTCATGTTTCCTGACATGTCTTCAGTGAGGGAATAGCCAGATGGGTAGCTAGAATACATCCAGGAAGAGGAAATACTGAGAAGTCAAACCAATGAGACCATGACATGCCCTTTAAAGAAACACCGTAATTGCCAGTATTGTTTTTTTAATTAACAACCTATTCACTTCACAGAAATGACAAGGTGTCAAAGGCACATATGCTCAGCAATTTGGAAGCAGGCAAAAAAAGCAAACTGTTCAAGGGCTGGAAGACCACACTGCACACAAGAAAAAAACAAACCACTGCTACATCAGATCCGTAGTAAACCTGGGAAATCAGGTCAAAATGGTAAGATTCCTGCTGGTGTAATGAAGAAGCACTTGACACTTGTAAAAGCTTCTGCTCCTCACCAGCTTCTGTGTGTCCTCTGTGACAGCTCTACTACAGAATCCCTCTGGGAATTCCCAGTGTGCACAAAGTTACACAACACCAAGAGAAGGCTAAGAAAGCTGCTAACCTCTGACTTACGGCTTGACAAGGCTCAAATGCTAGAAAGACTGGGCAAATCTGCCCAAAACAGCTTTAGGGTAGGCTGGGGAGCCCTGAAGTCTGAGCACATAAAGCTTGGTAAAGCTCTAGACATCCACACTTTTCCTCCTGGCTGCAGCTATGAGGACTATGCAAGGCATCACAATAACTTCCCCAACAGTCAACTTGCATGAGGTCATTAGCAGACAAGGAGGGACAAAAAAATCCCTCCTTTGTTCTCTGGAAATAATTGGAATTAGGTCAAATGCCTCTTAATTTCTGAGGCTCAAATTCACAACTATTTTGTCTGCAAGGGAAACGTGAAATCCAGTAACAGATCAGATCATGCAGAAAGAATGCAAAAGTATCAACTCTGTTGCAAAATTTAAAATTCATTACTTCTTCTGTTATATGACTGCACATCTCGACCAGCAAAATTACCTCAGATATTAAAGAGCATGTTGAAGGTTCTTTTCCTCTATAGCTAGTTTGGGGTTTTTTTGTCTACTCTTACTCTAAAAGTCCCTTTTAAACCCATGCCATTGGTTAATTTTAAACTTCACAGCAGTCCCACTGCAGTCAATGAAATCATTTACATTCATGGAGCTATGCACAACTACAGCTTGGGAAATGTCTGAGGGCCTCCCCAGCTCTGCTGGACACTGCAATAAACTATGAAATAAATCCAATTTCTAGGTCAGAGCTTCCACAAGACATTGTTCAATTTACCATTTGAGGTTTGGCATCTTGCATCCCTTTGTCTTGTCCTTCAAGTTTAATAAATTCTGTAAGCAGTGACAGAAAAACAAAGTTTTCTGTTTCTAATAATTTGTAAATGTTGAATTTGCCTGCCTTGGACAAAGGGAGCTCGTTAACCTATTTAGGAAAACAGAAAAAAAGAGGGAAAAAATTGAAACAAAGACCATAATGAGAGCAATTCTTCTAGACCAGCTTCTTAAATGACTATTTAATCAGTGGCTGTGTCACATAATTACAGTCACCATTAGAAAATGAACCTCTTTTCACTGATACTCCATGACAAGGAACAGCAGTGAAAAAATGAGAAGACAAGCCCTTCCATCCCACAGGGAATGTAAGGAGTAAGAAAGGAAACAGAAATGTTAAATCTTTGCCTGCTGCCTGGTAAACAGAAAAAGTCTGGCAGAAAGCCCAGGAAACGCCTATTACAGTATGACAATGCAGAAATACTGAATAAACAGAGTAGTCAGGTCACCACAACTCACACAGCCCCACAGCTGTTGGGAACAGATGACAGAATAGAGCACATCTCACACTTCAGCTTTTAATCTCAGTTTCAAAAAGATTTTTGCATATATTTTTTTAACATCTTTAACATAAAAAATTAATTCTGAAAATGAACACATGTGGAACTGGAATATTGCATTTGGGTGTGATTCAAGCACATCATCCTCACTGTAATGGCAATGACAGGAAGAAAAATAAGATGTAGGAATATGCATAAGTTAAAGTGAGTTCCTACATCTATTTCTTACAGATTTCCAGTGCAGTAGGACTTTCTGGCAAGATCTGTTCATCAGTTTTTCCAAAGGGCAAAACTGATTTGTCTGCAAAATGGCATTTTAAATATTGCACTGATTATGTGCAGCTATTTAGATACCAGAAAATAACACTGAAAAGGACTAAAATTCTGGAAATCTTGAATAATTTTGAATCACTCTGTACAATTCATCTGTCTCTGTAACACAAAACACCCCTGAACATCCCTTCCCTCATCCTTATCCACTACTTCAACAAGAGTTGATAATTTCTGTATATTAAACAATGAAATTTAATGCCATGCTTCTCAATTTCATGAGTTACACAAAGAAACAACAGCCTTACTAGACATGCAGTCAGTGGAAATTGGAAACAGAAAATCAGCAAGCACAGCTTGTGATTGTGAACATAATCCATTTTGTCTGAAGAGAAAAACAAACGAGGATTTCCAGTTACAAGACAAGGATATCTTTGCCCATAGGTGCATTAATCACACCAGCTCACCAGTCAGCACAACAGATTCTCCCCTTAAGTGGCATAACTGGGAAGCCTAATACAGAGCCAAAAATAGCACCTGACTTCACACAGCCAACCTTCCATCTCACCACTGAGCAGCTAGGCTAAAAATAAAAGCTACTTGTATTATGAAAGAACATTATAAGGAAAAGGGCACATATAAGGACAGATATCTGGTTCATCCAATCAATCCAATCAAATCTTACTGATTTAATGACACGTTGTTCCACAATACAAATGCAGTTAAAATTTAAGTGATACCATTTTTTTTCCCCTAAAATCACCTATTCAGCACTATTATAGAAATCATGCCTTTGCCTAATCACCGTACTTGAAAAACATGGCATCCACATACTATGGAGAACTTAAACCCCCTGAAAATTATGTGGGCAAATATTCTATGTACTTTCAGGGGTTTTTTGGGTCTTTAGGTCAGAAGAGTTTCTGTAGTATTAATATTGCAATCCTAAGTTTCCAGTGTTTACAGGCAGACAATTTCCTGGAGACATTACAAAAGCTGCAGCTCTTTAAATGAGAACTATTTTTCCACAGACAAATAAGAAATTCAAACTCAGTTTGTGGCCAGTGCAGAAAGAATAAAAGAAAAGGTATAAATCTGGCAACGTCCTTTGATGACAGGTACAAATAATCTTTCATTAATCTTTAAGCTTTAAATGAGAGATTTATAGTTTTACACTGGAACAGGTTGTCCAGCAAGACTATGTGTGTCCTATCCCTGGAAAAAATTCAAGGTCAAGTTGGATGGGGCTTTGAGCAACCTGATCTAGTTGAAGATATCCCTGCTTATTGCAGAGGGGTTGGATTAGATGACCTTTAAAGGGCCATTCAATTGATGATTCTGTGTTTTTCTTATGGCTTGAATTGTCCATGCAGGAGCTGCTAAGTTCAGTTTTCTGTTCAAATTCTATTAATAATCAAATTAAGTAATTCTGAGGCACAAAATATTAGCTGAAATGCATGACTCACTGAAATTAATATTGTTATGTAGAGATATAGAAATCTATTGTTCTCCAAGTTCCTGTGTCAAAGGTTTCAATCTTGCAGTCATTCAAAGCTGTTTTTCATAGCACTGCAATAGGAGGGGGAAAAAACTTTAGGTACCCTATAAATTCAAGTCTCTCTCAATTCTGTTCCCTTCATAGATACTACACTTCACATAGGAACAAGCCTTGATAAAATTCACAGACCTCCTCACAGATTAGAGGGGTGCTTTTCACATGTATTTTAAGTTTTGGTCATTTAACATTTTTTTAGCCCTTAAGACATTTCATTACTTAGTGTCCTATTTGTTTCAGCATAACAACAGCTGTACTTCTAACTAAATTTACAGTTCTATTTTTATAATATTACCTGGCAATGCTAACATTTAGCTTGCCATACAGCTAAACACCACACACAGCTCTTAACTTGATTCTTGAAGTGTCCTCCTCACTTAACTGCCAACTGGAAATGCAGGAAGAAAATTCAGCTCATGGATGTTCTCTCTGTGCAGCTTTTCAAACAATGACATTTTGCAGATAAAAGGACAGAAATGCTGTGTAAAAATACACCCACATAAAGTGTGGAGGCATTTTGTGCTCAGCAAATTAACTTCCATGCTTACCCTTCTTTGCCTGTCATGAATTATTGAGGTCCGTTGTACTTGCAACTTGTAGGCAAAAACTGGAACAGCTGTGTTGGGCTAGGGACATCAAGTAAGAAAAATGAGGACATAACTGATTAATAGAAGGATGAGAAGCTCCAAACTGTGAAAAAAATTAATGTACCACAGGAAATTGAAACTACTTTTTATCTGGCTTTCAAAGATCCAATTGAATCTCATTAGCTCCCAACTTCAACCAATATTACTTCCAAGTCTGCTGCTGCTGTTTCTGAATTGCTTTAATAAGCTGATAAACAGATGTAAAAGGCATCTGAAGACATGGAAACACGTTTGATTTCATGTTCAGACAGCAAATGTATTACAAATACACTTTAGGTACTGACAAAAGAACGGATGCATCAATACTGTCAGGCCAGAAGAAAAGGTGTCTCTGTGAGTTTCTCCTTAAAACCCAACAAAATGCCACACAGGCTTCTTCTTAATATCTGGAAATATCAGTTCTTCCTTTGAACAAACATCCACAACTTCAGGAAGAAAAGCAAAAGGGATGTCCCCTTCAGCCCAGAAGCACAGAACTAAACCCCTGCCCAATTCCCCAGATCATTTAAGAGCACAGAAAAGAGGTGCTAAACCCCATTCATCAGTCAGTTGAATTTCATGTGGTCTGCTGAGGCTTCTTTTAAAATTCCACCACAATACTTTCATTGCTATACTGCTATTAGCAGATGGAAACTCAGCTTTGGAGAGTTAGGCAGAGGATTTAGGTAACTGAGTAGTTTTTCTTTTCTCAGTTAAATGCTGACTCAGTGTGGGTTTTTCATTAGTTGAAGAGTGAATAGATCAGAAGGTAAAGGATGCTTAGAGGGCCATAATTCAGCAATAGGCTGCTAAATATTAAAAGTCTCTAAAGTAGTCTGGATGACTGTTTCTGCTGAGCAAGAACATGAGAAACGCTGCCGAACACTGGAAGCATCTGGGTAGCATCACCATGTTTTATGGACCCCTGTACCAATCATATCAGAGGTGCTTTTGAAATGCATCAGGAAGTTCATCCCATTTTGAAATGATTAGCTCAGAAATCATTAATTCTATCTGGAAACAAATTTTCAGAGACCAGAAACAAGACATCATAGATCGGTACTGAAGATCCATTTCAAAACCTTTTCTTCCCCCCTTTTTTTAAATAAGAAACTTTAAAAATATATTCCAGGCTTCCTCCTTCTGTAAGACACTCAACTATGAAGTGCAGATTGGAGCAAACACAATCATAAAACCATAATATCAGCGACACTGAAACTCAACACTGAAGACTCTGCTCAGAAAGCAATGCTGGCACCCTTAAAGAATTTTTCACTTTCTTCCACTTACATCTGGCAGTACTTGAATCCATAAATTCTTCCAAACTCCTGCCACTCACTGAAGACCAAATATTCCTTGTATTTACACAGAATTATACATTTATTCCTTGTAATACAAACCTCTTTTGACTCATAAAGCCAATTTATATAATGGGAGGCCCAATGCAAAATTTGAATTTGTACAATACTGAGATTCTGGCTGACCAAACCCTTTCAGTGGTTTGGCAAAAACCATTTTTTTTCCAAAATTCTATTCAAGTTAACTACTGCTAAACTGACAGCCTCCCAAGTTTTTGCTTTTCCAATAATAAAGTCAGAGTTCACTAAATGTATTTTTTTATTTGAGGGCTGCTTTTTCATTTAACTCTTTTTCCTCTATCTAAAAAGCACTTTAGAAGCATTAATACTGAAAGGCATTTAAATACAGTAAGAAATATGAATTGGGGTACACTTTTGTTAATTTCAGGGGGTTTTTTCTTGTTAAATCACCAGTTCATGAAGCATCTCATCATACTTTGTCTGCAGGATGCTAAATACCCCATGTATCAGACCTCATTATTTTCACTGCATTGATTATATTTTTTTCACAGACAGAAAACCAGCAAATGCAGCAGTAGGATCTCTTCACATTCCAAGTCATATCATGTACAAAGCCAGCTAGTCTAGAAAGCAGTGATCACCTACTTCTGGTTAAATAAAGTAACACAAACAACAAGCAAAACCTCACCTGCTTCAAGCTAAAAACTAAGACCAGGCCATGGAAATGGAAAAAAAATTTATACATGTGATTAATGACAAAAAAATTATATTCCTGTATCAGCAAGTGCAGTTATGAAATAGTTTTGTGGCACTGCTTCACCATTTCTCTGAATGTAAATTTCTGTTTAACTAGTTCTCTTTAGCATCTTTATATATCCATCAAATCTGTTTTCAATTTTGATGAAAGAGGATTTTCAGAAACATTACTTAAGCCACAAATATAGATAAAAAATGAAAACTATGTTTCAGCTTACAACAAAACTGGGAACAGATGAGGGCTGTAGTGCTGCACAGCTCGTGACAGGAGGTGCTCCTTGTGCTCCTGATCCTAAGCTGGTCTGTGGCACTTCAGAACAACAAATGCAGCCTCAGCAAGTGAACTGCATTGTTATTTTGCACAGAATTAGAAGCTACTGTAGCTGCAATGTCTCTCTGGCAGCTTTAATTGTGCTTCCATCACAGCTCTCAACAAGAGGAATTAATCAAGGTCCAGCTCAGTGTGGCCAAATCCAAGCTGCAGCACTGATGGTTTTGCTGCATACTGCAGTTTAAAGAGAATGATAGCAAAATGTTCAATCTGGATCAAAAAGCACCTGTGGTTGCAGCTGATGGAAATACCTATGCAAGTAACACATGAATGTTTGGATTTCAGGGTTTTTTCACTACCATCATCAGGATTAATTTGCAAAATACACCAAAAAATTTCCAAATTCCCTCCTCGTTTCCCTAAAAAACAATGTCCTCACCAAGACTAAGCACCATAAGATCATGACATAAAGAGCCTAAAGGGGTATTTAAGTAGTTTTAAAAATTATTCTGTAATAAGAATACTCCAATGCAGAAGGGAGGTCTGTAGCACAGCCCCTTCCACAGCCTGCACCTGGGTTTGCAGTGGCAGAGAAAGGCACATTGTGCACCAGAGTCTGCTTGCAACACAGCAGAATAAAAGGAATAAGGGCAGCCTCTCAATACCTCAAGAGCACAACTGCATGCAGCCAGCAGCAGCACCAGCTACTGTTCAGTGGCACATCAGCAGCAGGTACTGAATCTGCTCACAACTACACAGGCTTGGAAGCAAACACTGCATAGGTTGTCCTTGTCACAGACTTCTGACCACAAATACAACAACACAGCACCATGGCATGAGGCAAAACTGTTTTCTGCAGCCAGCTCAAGATTTCTTTGGTTTCAGCTGCATAAAGTACACAAGTTTGGAGAAGCATCATCATTTAAACACACAAAGGGACTTGTCTTTTTTTCTTCCTTCTAACTTCCATTACCCATATGGCTTAATACAAACTTAGTTGTCTGATCCTGAAGAAACTGATTAAAAAATTACAAACCCATTTTACTAAGCTTTTGTAGGTACCTTGTGTCAAAAACACCTGAACTCTTGTCATTTATTTCTCCTTAGACCACAAAGAATCATGCTCTCCAAGAGCAGAAAATGCTTCCTTAGGTGTGATTTCTGACATCCTCTTCAAATGCTGGAATATCACCATCTCTGAGATAATACAGACCATAAAAGGCTAAAGCAGGTTGTTAGGGGTGTCTGAATATCACCTTTAAACCAGTTTATACAAAGAGATTCCCTTTACACTGCCTGCTCTTACAAATTCTTCCAATCAGGAGAATTTCTGTCCACACTGAAATCCCAGTTAGAATTTAACTACTCCTACACTTGTTTACAGCAGTATTATTAGCCTTAATCCATTTAGCCACTATTGCTACAGCAGGAGGAATAGTTGTGGTGACTACTCCTTCATTACTGAGGTTATTGGTGTCCTTATTTCTACTCTCAAGGTCTGAGGCTTTTGCAGATATTCCCCTGTGCTTAAAGAGCTTCCTAAGCAGCTTCTGGGAACATATGTTGTTTTTACTAGCTCTGGGTAGAGTTTCACTGTGTGTGCCAAGCAGGCCTCCTTGGGGCCCTGTCAGTGATCAACTGATTCAGCGTTCAAAATTAGAACCCAAGCCCAGCTACTTCTGGCAGATTCACTCTCTGAGAGAGTCTTGATTTTTGGTCTGTGTTCATCACATCCAACCATAGTTGTTTGATTTTATTTTACTGTGACATTTTCTCCTCAGTGGCTTATCAAAAAGGACTGGCATTCCAGAGCACCCTGTGCAGTGCATTAAGGTGTGCAGGCAGACACCTGCCTGACTTGCAAAGCCTTCCCCAAACAGCAACCTGTCTTAGTAGCTGCCTTAAAAAAAAAAAAAAAAAAGCTTAGAGAAATATTTTCCATTGCTACAAATCATCTATTTGATATTTACAATAACATTTTTCAATCCAGTTGCAAGTGGAAAGTCTGAGGCATAATAGGCAATGTGGCTCATTTATTCCCAAAATATGGGCATAATGCTAAAAGGTTTTCTAGAAAGCATATACTGAAGCGATGGAACATTTTTCCTCCTTTCTCCGAGTCTCCCCAAAAAAGTATTTCTAATGGAGATATAGACTCCCCCCAAGAAAGGAATTTCAAATTATCAGCGATTACTTTTCTATTCCTAATTAGTTTTTGGAAACCATCTGTTTTCTGTGAACATCATGTTGAAACTGCTGCTTAGAACACCATATGGAAAAGTTAGCTGCAGCTCCAGGATCCATGGTTCATCCTGCATCTAAGTGCTCCATAGATGTTTCCCTGACGGCTTTTCTTTTGTGGAAAGAAGGCTGTAACAGCATTTTTTGTTACAAAACTCTTTGCTCAATAGTCAAAACAAAAAACAAAACAAAACAAACAAACAAAAAACCCACCAAAACCCAAAACCAGCAAACAAACCAAAACAAGACCTTTTGAAATTTTTTGAAATTTTTACACAAATGTTTACATTCAATAGATGGCAGTCAGATAATGGTGCTTTAAAAAGAGGAAGGACTATTAATAAACAAAAAGGAACTCAATCATCATCAAAGGACTGAAGGCAGCTGCAGAGCTGCATTAAAATCTAAAAGTTATTTTTATAATTCCTTTATTGCATTTAAGACCTAGATCAGACAAAACACACCAACTCAGAGCTGAAAGTGAGCAATAGATTCTCTGGACTCACTCTGAGTTTTCACAACTCAGTATTTATCCGTATGGGTATTCCTGAGAGCATCTGGAGGATGCTGTAAAAGATACAGCATGAAGTGCCTGTAGTACAAAAATCAAGTTCATTCAAAGTTCTTAGTCCTCCTGGGAAGATTCTTTTCTCTGATTTGGTTCACTTATTTGTAATACTTAGGATAGCTCTAAAACCAGCAGGCTTAAAAAATGAAAACCACTTCCAAAACAACCCACAACAGAAGTGCAATCTCCCCCTACACACAGTTACTCATCATATGCTTCATGTTTAATTAACTGCTGTCAACTCAAATTTAAGTTTACACACAGCCCCCAGGAATGTTCAAGTTTTGCCCTGTGCCTCAGCAAGTTACTACTGTGATAAGTCTACACAGCGAAGCAAAAAGCAGTAAGACTCAACAAGAATAGAAAAGCAGCAAAATTTAAGATTATAACAGTTATAAATATAGCACAATTTCAAACATATATATTTCATCTCCCTCCAAGCTCATATTAAAGACGGCAGGAGCATAAATTTAAAACATTTTTAAAATGAGAAGGTATTTTATGCTTTTTAACAAGTATAGAAGTTAAAAAAGTAAACCATATCAATTTTTATAGGCTATATGCAAATGTATCTACCCTCAGTCTGTAACAGTGCCACCCTCTCGGCCATGCACTTCAAAAGTTATTGCCATCACCTGCCAACTCAGATTTCCCAGTAAATAGTGACTTGTTTTGTCAAAATTGGCAAATTTTATTGATATTTTAAGAATAAAATATTTTAAAAATAAGATTCCAGCCTACTTCAGTTAAGTAGATTGAAGTAGAGGCCATGTTTATTCTGTGTCATTGTAAACTCCTTATATCCAAATGAGTGCAGAAATCCTCCATGGGGATTTATTGTCTGCCACCATGAAGTGGCAGATGCTGCATCAGCTTTTTCTAAAACTGTCTGCTGACATTCTTTTAAAGAAACACTGCAAAAGTGCATTTCATTTACTCCTTGATGGTCCCTCCAATCTCCACTATTCCTGGGAAGCACAACTGCTCATCCCTTACTACCATCAAGCTTGGGAAAAATTGACCCAAAAGAAAATAAAACTTTTTTTTTTTTGATTCACGGAACTGAAATCAATTAAAAAAAGTATTCATTTGACAGAATCACCTTTCTGTGTAGTGAGATTATAATTACCTAATGTGAGTGGTCTAAAGCATCAATATTTCATCAACTAAAACCCAAGACATATTTTTCAGCAAGTTGCAAGACTATTTATTCTTCCAAAACAATGTTCTAAATAACTTTTACTACAGCCACAGGCAAAAAGTCCCAGTAGCTTTTCAACAGCTTTGCCATTAAAAGATTTTATAATGACTCTATACTTTGCTGCAAGAACAAAAGAAGTCCCCAACAATGCATTGATACCACTAGCTTACAAAGTCCACTTTTTACTACAATTCATTCCACACTGGAGGAAAGATCACAAGAAAGGGAGTGGAAAAGGCAAGTAAAAATTCTCAGTGAAAATTTATAAAAAGCTCAAACAATCACTCTGAGCAAAGTCAAAACACACTTATAACACTATAGAGAACATGCAGTTATGGGTACATTGATGCAATTTTAGAATTGGTGAAATGTTACACTTCTCTTTCAGTAGAAACTGTGTATTATCAGCAGGAAAACAAAAAAAGCAAATATACAAAAAAACAAAACAAAACTCAAACCCAAACAAAAAAAAACCCCACTCAAACCTTTAAAGCTGGAAAGATGGCAAAGGGAGTGAGTGTTGACTCATATCCACAAGTAACACCTTGCCCGGAGATACATCCATTTAAATACCTTGCCCAGCACACACCAGCACTACAGAGAGCAGGGGAAAAAGGGGGAAAGGGGGATAAAAAAGCCAGCCATATTCAGACTGAAATCACTTGGGGTATTTCCAAGGCCATCTTAATACTATAATAATGAAATAATAATGCTGCAATAGTGGAAGCTAAGCAAGCAAGACAAATGCAAATCAAATCCCATCAGAGAGGTGATGGAGAAGGGTCACTGTAAATTAGAGGAAAGCAGATAACAAGTTTCTGCAAAAGAGGTGATGTACAGCAAGTAATTTGCAACCAGCAATTTTATTATCACTGCTTTGCAAATGAAGAGCTTGTCAAGTGCTACAAGCAATAGTGAAAACATGCAGGTATTTTTTTAAAATTAATTTCTCAGAACCCTAATTCTGACCTGAGAATTTAATTTTGAAAATAGTTGTAAGTGTTCATAAGTTCACAGAGCTGAAGTATAACCTAATACATCAAATTCTTAGAACTGTCAGCCAGATTTACCCAAAGAATCCATTCTAGCAGAATATTAGAAGTGAACAATTTATTTTAAATATACTTTTTATTAAAAAAATCTGTTGTTTTGAGGATACAAATTCTGAAAACGATTTTATTTATGTATTTAACAAAATACAAACCCTCAAGCAGATATATAGGTACGTATATATGGTAAAGAAAGCTACCTTTCTCACTGAAACCAGGTGATACACTATTAGAACAAGAGCTCCTTTGCTAATATTCCATTTCACAGAAAGCCTGCAAATGATAGCATTACAGCAAAAGATAATTTAAAAAAGTAACTCTATAGAATAAGATGAAGTTATAACTTGTTCTCTGTCATCTGGGGACAGTTTACACAAACATTCTACATGAAATTACAAAGTTATACAAAATATCTAACCCTTAGCTATAAATAAAAATTTTTGAGTGTGCTAGTCGGAATGAAAATGACTCATGGTATGAAGGAACATGAATCATCTAAAACATTTTGAGACTAATTATATATGAATATATAAAGTACTGAGAAATAAATGAGTTCAAAAAGAGCTTTTAACTTCAGACTTGTCCCTAACAAAGTCAGTTTATAAAAGAGGTATTAATATTTATTTGTCATGTCACACCTGAAAAGGGTCTTCTAGTTCACTCCCCAGTCAGTTCAGAACTTTACTTATTCCTATTATTCTACCATACAAATGAGAAAGTGTTGTAATTCTTATCAGTCTACTAACAGCGGGGTCCATATGTGAAATCTCAGCTTTTCCCTCAATCCTTCTCCAACATTTACAGCAGCAAAGGACTTTCATTCAGAGCAATGATACTTTTCACAGTACATCGCCAGAAATCTGTATAAATTTTCATTGGCTTTGAAGAGAAGGAAGAAACACAGGCACAACAATTTTGGGAGGAGGAAGATTCGATGTAAAATACAGCTCCACTTCCAACAATCAGCCAAACAAACCAGAAGACAGGAGTATTTTGCCTCTAACACACATGTGATTCCAGGAGAACTTCACCAATAAACTAGTCTACAGATGAAGAAGGAAAACCAAACCAAAAACCACATCACAAGATTTGGAAGTAATTTCTGGTACAAGCTGCAAACTTGGGAAGGGTGCAACACTGGGGATTCATATTCAGAAGAAATACCCAGAGTCTCATTCTCACAGCTTGTCCATTGTCCAGAGAAACATACCTCAGTATGCATGGAGCATTTGTGTCCAAGCACTGGAGAACAGCTACAGCAGGTATACATCTCATTTTTCTTTGTTTACCAGTTGGCTATTTATAACTTATCTTGTGTAACCAGAAGAGTGTGTACAAACTATTTTCTACACAACAGCAGCATTCTCCATAGCATAGACCACAAACTATTCCATTTCCTCTCCTCAGGGAGGCTCTTGGTAAAGAAACAATGCCCTCCACTGCCAGCTACCAAGTGAAGACCCTGTTGACAGAGCTAATGCAATGAAAGCTGCTTTTACTGCTTAGTTAAGAATATTTATTCAAGCAATATGGATAAACTGAAGTTTTCAATTTCAGATAGGTGTTTAGAAACTTCTGGGCTTGAATCTGCCACCCAAGAGATGAAGAAATGAGTTTTAAGTGTTGTGATCTGGCCTTATAAGCTCCATGTGTCTAATCATATTTTAAATAGCTTTAAAACTAGGTGCGCTTTTTGCTTAAATGTCAATCAGGCTGAGTTTTCAGGCATACCCTTCCCCCATAATTAATAACTTTTGTTAGATGTTTGTATCCAAAAGCTCCATTTAAATCTTATGTCTTACAAAGGATTGTGAAAGAGCCTTCAGAAAGCCTCAGATAAAACTAATAAAAGGTGCTAAACTCCCAGCCATTTCTGGAGGTACATAGTCTCTCACTACTTCTGATAATTTCCTGTTTATGTGTTTTGATTTGTACTGAAACAAACAAAATATCTGGCAAGTCATTTTCATTTTCATTACGGTAGGTGTGGTGTCATTCATACTTTGTTATGCAGGCCTTAAGTGAAGATGAAAAAATGAAGTTCCAGAGTAGAAGCTCAAGGAATAGAAATTTTCATCTATACCTAATTATTGCCAAAATATGTGACCAAGCCATGAGAATTAATTTGGGAAACTCCAGACAAACGTCTATCCAATAGAAGTAATATCAAACATCTTCATTCCTCCACTAACTTTAGTACTGTTCTAAAATTTGAATATTCAGTGACATACAGATAGGAAGAAAAAGAAGTTATTGAGATAAGTATCACAAATACTTTTTTTTTAAGTCAAGTGTTTGAGAAGTAGAAGGTCAGAAAAAATAATGTTCAAAGAGTAAAGTGTGCTGTAAGAAATCAAAAGGTAGTCATGTGCCAAATCCAAGAAAATCTGTAAAATAATTACTAGTTCCAGGATTATTCAATGGCCTCTCAGACCCTAAAAACTTCTCAGAAAACACCTTTGCACCTTGGACTGACGCTTCTCCCCTGGGCTCCTTGATAACTTGCAACAGAAGACAATGAGGAGGTTTTCACACATCCAATTACCTACATGGGTCCAAAAGCAAATCCCTGCCAAGTAAAGGAACATTAGTGCCTGAACTAGGAGCGTGCTCCTAAGGAGCTGACAGACTTCAAGGACTGCAGGTAATAATACCACTCTGATACTAAAACTCCAGGAAATTGTATTGTTTGTGTACGAAAGTGAAGGAGGACAAAATACAGAGTTTTGCGAATGAGATGTCATCATTTGTCCATTGTTCTCTTAGATTTCACTAGCTTAGAATATCCATTTCACTGCATTTTTGCTTTAAGTAAAAATACAAAGTAATATATTCTAAAATTTGCAAGTTTGTATTAAACAAATACTAAAAACATGCTCTAATACAACGGATTAGTGTGAAAAAATTATGTAACAGATCTTGCAGAAGAATCTGCAGAAGACTGATTTCCCTGCTTACCCCCCCCAGGTCCAGGGAAGTGGAAAGAATACTTTTCCCTTCAAGGCAAAATATCAGCCACAAAGAGAAGTGGCCAGAATAGTTGTTTGAAGAGATGGGGGTGGTTTTTTTGAGTCAGATGCTCAGTACACCAGCATGTTCTCTTTGTAAATTAAACCAGAACACTTTCCAATTTCCAAGACTTCTCCAGATGTCTGCCTGTACAGCCACATGGGCATATTCTAAGTGTCTGCATTATTGGGTCCCTTGCAAAATACAGGGGGATAAGGAATGCTTATCTCTCATACTTGATTTTTCTCTTCATCAATTTTATCTTGGTTAAATCAAGCAGACCCTCGATTTCTTTAAAAGAGGCACAGCAGGTTTCTACATGCAAGAAAATGGCACCTTCAGAAATCACTTACAAAGAGGATTCTGGCTCTTTTGGTACTCTTTGTGGTATAACCTTCTTTATTTTTTTTTTTTTTTAGCTAACTGGCCTATTTTCCAATATTTTTATCCATAACTCCCTAAGTACTAGTTGAGTTGAAAGTTAGAGATAAGATGGGAAAAGCCAAGAAAAGCCAAATCTACTAGCCAAAAATCCAACTTCCCATTCAGCTGACAAGTTCTCTTCTATCCTTTTTTGCTTTCTTCTGAAATATTTTGGTTTCTTCAAGAAGTCTTTTATAAATACAGAGATATCCTGCACTATGTATGAGTAAATAAAACACCAAATAAATATGAACAAAATAAATATTTAAGAACATGGCATAGATTGCATATTTGCAAAGCAGAAAAAAAAAGATTGTTGGCTCAGTGAACAAGTGCTACAAGAACACTGACTTTTACAGCCTACACTGTAAACACTGAGTTATCACTCCCTCCTATGCAAAGCTTTCAATCTGCAAGCTATAAACAGGGTCACTGTTCCTTTTAAGTGCTGGAAAACTCTTTGCTTTTAAGAGCTGCCTTGTGTTGCTATTACTTTAATATTGCATTTTCTTCTGAGTCTTCAAGTTTCTCTGTTTAAAGGCTCACTGCAAATTAATCAGCTAGCAATATTTTGAACAATAAAGACAAGGATTCCTCTCCTCTCTCCAACAAACTGTTTCATGTTTCCTGCCATTAATTTAGTATGGAACAGAATGTCATTTTTCTTAGCAACTGGTACAAATATAAAAGTTCATATTTTAAGATTTCAGTTGTGCTTCAGTAAACTTAAGAAACACTAGCTGATTTCAGCCAGCCAAGCAGCAGCTACAGATCCATCAATGTGACAACCTGAAGGCCAAATCCTAAAACTACAAAGTCTGCTTACAGCCTCCATTATGAACAGGAATGGAGAAAATTCAACCTTGAAACCATTTTCTACATGGTTGGTAAATAGCTTTACACTGTAAGATGTAGCAAGATTCTTAAGGAAAATTTGCATGTTAAAATGCTATAATGTAAGAACTGTTTGCTGAAGGACCACAGGGTAATTTAATTACAGGAAAAAAAAATTCCAAGATCTCAAAGTAATGAGGAACCTGTGACACAAATCCTAATCTGGCATATGACAGCTGCAGAATAAATTCAAAAGATTTTTACCAGACTAATTATGTGTTAATGGGCAGGCTCAGCGGGACATAACAAATTCCCAAGGTTTAGTTTCCAAGTCATGTGACCCAATCTTTAGCATGGCAGATGGCAGACAATGACTGCATACCACTCTTTTATTCTGAGAGCTACACACACCATTTCTGTAACCCATCACTGAAATTATTGTAATCATACATCAACAAAGATACAACGCTACCACTGGTGACACCACTGCTTCTGCAGTGATTGTTTCCCACACTGTGCAGCATGTCATTTTTATTAAGTGCTGTCAACTCTTGGTGTGTGCAGACAAAAATTGAAATCCCAGTAGGATTTATCTTCTCTATAGATCTACAAAGACTTCAGCAAGTTGGATGTCACTTCTAACAGGACACACATGCTTGCTGTTAGCTAAAACATCAGCAATTTTTTTCAGTTGTCAGGCTATAATTTAAAAGTGCTGACTTCACACCAGGTTTGGATTTTATGTTCATTTTTAGAAATAATCTATTATTTTAACAACACACTTCACCAACCTGCTAGTCCTATGGGTATTACTGATCACATCTCTAAGCTGTACCTCGCTGAAAAAGATTAAATTCACACCCAGTGGACACCAGTCATCACATTCCCAGTAATGCTACACCACAGTCCCACAGCCAGAATTGTGCATCCCTGTGGGAAGGAAAGAGATATGTTCCTTATTCTATCTGTACTGTATTCTGGGGTTTTGATCTCGAGAAAGCAAGAATAGGACACAAGGGTTCCCCTGCTGTGAGAAATTCTAAAGACCTTTGTTCCAGAGAGCCAAGGTTTCCAGTGCTAGACTGTGGCTGTTTCACATGGCATGACCTTTACTTTTTGCATATGCAACAAAGCTGAAGAGCTTCCTCAGCATTATTGTTCACTTCAAGTTAAACACACTCTTCTGAGATAACTCCCTAGATGTTCAAGGCTCTGTTTCCTTTTTAATCCTTTTTCTGCAGCACCTTCAGCATCACAATTTTGCCGCCTTGAAACAAAATCCTTACCATATTGCTTTTTTTTTCTTAAATTTATAATTGGACTGGTAATGTGATCCTCTGGCAACTGTGATAAAATTGTAAATACTCTCCAGGCTAAATCATAAACCCCACATTATCTGCCTAAGTACTGAGCACCACTGCATGCAATGAAAATGCTTTGCAAAGTGTTCCATGACAAATAAGTACCTGGGAAAAGATTTGTGTATTTTCATATTTAGAGTATTTTTCAGATTGCTGCAACTATGACAGGGCAGGGTTAATTTCAGGTTGGTTTCAGACAAACACTTCCTTCCATGTAGAAGGATGGGAATATTTGTATTTCCATGAGCAGAGGCCAAAGTTATCTCCTCTGCTTGAGTATGTTGCTTCCTCCTTCCTTCTAGCAATAAATAACCCCAGCTCCCAACTCCGAGCACACCGATTGGAAATGTGACCAAAAATACCATGTAGCAGTGTCCATGGATGAATTCATTTCCTGCTGCACAGGCTTCCTGAAGATTAAAGCCACTTTACTTATTTTGTTTTCCGTAAGACTTGCAAGGTTTGTGTCCCACACTGACTAGACACAGGCTTCTGTCCAGGGGTGTTCTCTGAAACAATTCCAGCCTCCAGCACGAGCCCAACTTCCCTTAAATCATGTTTCACATCAAACTTTAGAAGAGGTTAGCCAGCACTAGGATAAAACTTACTTTAACTGTAACCCTGCTGTTTGAATTCTCTGGGTTGCAGGTGTGTAAACATGCACACTTTAATATTAACAGGCATTCTAATTTTTATTTTATCTCCAGCTTAATGGCTCTTCCAAAGATCACCTTTAGTTACTGAAAATACTCAAACCCAATCAGTTTGCAGAAACCTTAGGGAGTGCTGGGCTCCAGTTATCTGCTGAAAAGAGTAATAAAAAATCACCTCTTCATTATTCTTATTTTTACAGTGACTATCGACCATCAAATTCCACAGGATCTGATCTTGACTGTATGCCTATTATTTCTTTTCCGATACACAGGGAAGGCACAAAAGTAATTTTCCTTTGCTGGTAGGTTTTTTTTGTTCATCCCCCCAAAAAACTTGTTATCTTTCTAGTCTCAACTATCCCATTTCCTTCAATCTCTCTTCACAGAACATGCTTCCTTACATCTTTTTACTCCTTCCTGGATTTCCATAACAAAGCTGTCTCTAGCTGGCACCACTGCATTGAACAGGACCGAGCAAAGTGGGCACCTGACACACACATCAGAAACAAGATGATTGACTGCAACTTCCACATGGATGTTGGCTTTCCCCTCCTGTGCACAACCAGTGACACCATGAATTCATCTTCACATCCTCAGCTGCGATCCTTTAGTACTTCAGCCAGAACTACTTGTCATTTCCTATCTGCATTGTTAATAACCAATGAGGATAAGATTACTCAACCCGCTTTGTCCTGAGCTGTTTCTGCAGTTTGTCAAGATGCTAATCTTCTGTTGTCCGGGTTTCCTGTAGCTCATCTGTATTTATTAAGCATATCCTCCATGCCATCTTCCAGGTCATTTCCAGAGGCTCATACAGACACACATTCATTGACCCCTACTCAATATGAAATTCCAGTTTGGCAGTGAGTCATCAATAACCACTTGGAACAACAATATTCCAACTGGGCATTCGGCAAGTAGTGCATTTTTTCTGGGCCTTGCTTCCCTAGCTGACTGATGAGAAAAGACAGCATGAAAAAAAACCTGATTT
Organism: Trochalopteron elliotii; assembly: GCA_024734555.1. Lineage (NCBI taxonomy): Eukaryota > Metazoa > Chordata > Aves > Passeriformes > Leiothrichidae > Trochalopteron > Trochalopteron elliotii. The sequence continues at coordinate 526,996 of JANPWX010000168.1, forward strand.
CAGATACAGAGAAGTAGCCACTGTTGTTTTCTTCCCCTTGTCTCTCTCCCCAGTCAAGTCATTGATTCAAAACTACGTATTGTTAAAAAAAAAACAAACAAACCGAAAAACAACAAAAAAAGCCCCCAAACCTTCCCAAAATCCCACCTCATGCACTCATTTGAAGCATCCTGTGTTCAGAGCCCAACCCAAATCAGCAGGCTCCCCAAATAGACAGGTGCTGTGTCAGTGCCCTTCTGGTCTGTAACACACATAAAAGTGACTGTACCAAACGTGAAATTTTTCAACTTTCAGGTTGGTACAGGTATTCCACTGCCACATATTTACTCAAACAAAGGGAAATAATCCAGCCAACCACCAGAAAGTGATTCGCAGTACTCCTTTATCAGTTTTTTGCCCTATAAGTCTGAGAGTTAAGTTTATTTAGCTCAACCTTAGGGACACACATCTCATCTAATGAACATCAGCTGTAAGATCATTAGACTCATGCAGGACTCCTCTATACTGTTTTTCAGTTTTCCTTATGCCCTGGAAAGTAATCTTTAGCTCTTCCACATTGGTTTTGTCTCAAGTTGATCCTGCAAATGAGAAGAATGGCTCCTGGCATCTAGCATGAGTTTTCCTCTTCTGTACTGTATGTATATTTTCTGATTTAACTTCCCAGGCCAGTTAGTTCCCACTCTCTTGGAAGATCTCTCTTTTGGAAGTTTCATTCTCTTTCTTTAAAGACAATCTAAATACACCTTCTGGGTTCATCTCCACAAACCATTATACTATTTCTCACAAATTAATAATTTTCAGACTCACATCAGTTACAAAAACTTCAAACAACAAACAAATTCCAAACCAACAATATAAATGCCTCTTTTCAGCTGATACTACACTCTTACATTGCAGTGCTATTCCACTCCTGCATCAAGAGGTCTCTGCTGGTCATGTTCCATTTTCTCATGAAGCTGCACACACCCTACTGAACTTTCAAAAGCCAGTGTAAAAATTGTATCTCCCCCTCTGTCCCACACTACACGTAACTACCACTTCTGTAATTTCCCACAAAATAGGCAGATTCATTTTTTCATGTAGATATGAACCATAAATTCTGAAAAGCCTTTCAATCCAATATATCTACTCTTTCCATAGTTCTATTGGCAATCATATCCACAGTGTCAAATCCCCAGTCGCTCTGCTGCAGCTTGGCAAATTGTAAATAGTTTTCTAAAAGTTGACTCCACCCCTTGTGACCCTCAGCCTTTAGGATGAATTCAGGGACTATCATTACTATTCAAAATCTTGAAGTTAGCTGAGGAAAGACTCCTTGCCCACAAATTCCTTCTGTGAGATCTGCAATGCAGAGAATCACTCTCTCTGCAGCTGCCTCTGACATTCCTCTGTAACAATATATAAGCCTTTTAAAGAGTTGTGAGCTATGTAAGGGTTTAAGGATTTCTTCCCCTCATACTTGCAGATTAATGCAACATTTCAGCTTAAAATGGTTTTTTAAATTTCAGCAGAACTAGAACTGAAAAAAAAAAAAAAAAAAAAAAAGCTGGAGATTTCTGTTCTTGCAAAATTTCTTGTAGCAGAAATTCAAACCTGTGCCATTCCCAGTACATTTGTACGGTGCCTGTATTAGGTTAGAATCTGACAATCAAGATAAAAACTTGCTATACTTTGGTAGCTTTCAACTACACATCATGCCTGCTAACACTGAAGCAAGTTTCTGTTAGAGTTGTTTCTTAGCCTGCAGTGAGATATCAGTGATGTAACAGCACAATTAAATGACACACACACACAAGAAGTACACATCTGGAGCCTGGTTCCTTAATGAACATCCTCCTTTAGTAGGAGAGAATCAAACCAAAGGGAAATATTTGCCAAAAAGTACTTACCTGCAATGAAATTATTTTTTAAAAAATCATCTCATACAAGCACGACTTTGACAACAAAACAGAAAAACTGAGAAAAATGAAATTCACATGTTCTGAAACTTCTTTCAGTACTAAACAGTAAGATCTCTACTGAGATTAAGACTGTAGCAAAAGCACTGTATTAATGGAAATTTTTGAGACCTGAAAGACAAAAGGCCATCAAAAATATGGGGAAAATCTGTTACACTAATAAACAAAATCTCTCCTGCTCATCCCTTATTTTGGTTTTTGCCCTCTCTGATGGGTATGTTAACAGCAAAGTAAACACAAAATTCAGTTTTCAAAAGCTATCCTCTCTACTAAGAGTTTTCAAATCTGTCCCTACAGAATAAAAAAGCCAAAAAAAAACATTGAGAGGAGAGCACAATGAGTGATAAAAACATCCACATGTAGTAACTGTTTTCTTCAGTTACCAATTTGCTTTTAATGAGCAGTTTCTAAAACAGCTTCATTAACAGAAAATGGGAGAACTTTTGGTTTTAGAGACAGCCCCCAATATACCTGTGGCCCATCAAAAAGGACCTTCAAAATAAGGCTAATTTTTGGTGCATTCTCACTATTTTGGCAATGGAGTATAGAAAAGGTGTTTCATCCACCTTTCAATCCTGTTTTGGACATTAATCCATGAAACTGTGACACACTGCAGGCTTAAAAAGTGTGAAGATGTAATTTTCTTTTGTGTGTCAAATAACACAAGCTTCAGAGTTCTGTATGGTTTTTTGTGAGCTTTTCACAGGAAATCTCTCCCCCCAGTTTACCACACAGTCACTACCCCACACCTCACAATGACTGAAGCTTGAAGCTTGTTTAGCAAGAAAGAAACCCTCCATTCCCTTCAGAGATAACAAAGGGTTAACTTCCCAACTGGAGAAGTTTCAGTCTGACTGTCCTTGCTTCACAGTGGGACAGTGACAGATTCCAGGAAAATGCAGCCAAGTAAGGAAAACACTCTGGTCAAGCAAATATATTAGGCAAACCTCAGTGTCAGAAGCACAAAGACTGGAACAGCAGAAGTCTGCACTGCAAAGTTAAAGCCTCGTTACTTTTACAGAAATACTTTTCTCACTTAAAAATAATCTCAAAAATCTTGGCAGGTAAAAAAAAGTTGGTTGCTCAATAGCTTAAAAGTTAGAATTAAGCCCAGCACCAGCAAAGTTCAAAAAGAAATCTGTACTTCAGGCTACAAAGCACTAATATGTTGAGTTACAGCATTCATACTGACACTGAAGATAAAAGGAAACCTTGCAAACATTATAAAATCTTACAATTAAAAACCAGATACTTGTCTGTTTTCACACAGAATAATCAACAAAAATATCCAAGTCAGGGGTTATTCTTTGCATTACTATTGTCATCAAGATGTCAAGATTAATGATGTCAGGAGAGTAAATAAAAACTCTTTTGAGGACATCCTTTCTGTTCTACTGGTCAGAAAAGATCAGTGGTTTTATCACCATTTCCTCCTACACATTAAATAGTTCTACTGCAATAAAAAAAAAATCACACCACAAGTCAACACAACAATGCATTCCCTAATCAAAGGATACAGACTTTATACATGCACATTTTAATTGTCTGAATTTCAGCTTCATTTTCATATTAAACAGGAAATACAACCTATTCACTCAGGAAAAAAAAGTATTTCCACAGAGATAAAAATATGAAGGAGCAAGGAAAAAAAACTAGAACCATGAGAAACCTAAGAGCTACATTTTTATAGGAACATAGCCATTTACAAACTGCCTTTTTTTAATGGTTGCCTTTCAAGCTGTGCCAACACGACAACGAACATAAAAGATCTGCCTCCCTAGCAGATTTAGAAGAATAAGCAATTACTACATTAGAGAAAATAGGCTCAGAAATTTCCACCAATTGGTAGTTGGCAGCAAAGCAACTCTTTATGTGCCAAACCCCAAAAAACCCTTCGGCTCCAATCTCTACATATACCAGCAGTGAACAAACAAATTTTAAAAAATTCTACTCCCTCAAACTGGGGTCAGCCCTTTGCTTTGGGGAAAGAGAAATAAACAAAAAATAAAACAAAACAAGAACTCTCCATCCTCCTAGGTAAGTAATAGAAGGCTTTTATTTTTGTCAGAGTGTTTGAAGTGATTCTCTTTAGGGCACTCCATCTCACAAGCTCTTAAAACACAGTTGCACTATGGTTGTGCACCAAAGGCTCTTCCCAAAGTCTGTGGAAAAGCACAAGGCCTGTCTTCCCAATGGAAGGGAGGTCTCCACATTAACTCACTGCTACTGCTGGAACAGTGTACACAGAGAGGCAGCTGCATGGAGCAACTCTCTGCAGACCATTCGCAGTCAGAATCAGGAATTTCTCAATCCTGCCTGAAAACACTCCTACAGCTGCAGTCCAAGTTTGATGACTGCCTTTACCACAGAAGAGGAGGAGGAGGTACTGCAGCAAATAAAAATTGTATTTTGGAGCATTACCAATGATTGGTCATCCTCACCATGGGCTGAAGTCAGTAATCATTCACCATGATGGCAAAATGCAAGCAACGTACATGATATTTAAATTTAACTACTTTTATTGATCCCTGATGCACTACTGCCTCTTCCATACCAATGCAGATCAGTGGGTTTCTGCTGTTTTAACAATGCAAGACAATCCTAGCTTTTGCAGTTTCCCTTACTGACTCTCTACTTGCTTCAGAAGACTGAAATCATCTGAGACAGTGACAGAACACTTCATGGGCAGAAGAGACTAATTACTGCATAATAAATATCCTCAAAGCTATTTTATTATGAATTAAATTAAACATGACAAACACATTTTGGATAGGCCTAGAGGAAGGATTCACTGTTAAGAAGTAGCATTAGCAAATCTCATTTAAAATCAAACCTGTTAGAAGAACTAAAGAGCACATCATCATGCTGCCACCAAACACTGAAAATCAAGATTCAGTGATGCCTTTGCCTTGCTATATTTTCATCAAAACACAGAAGTTGTTCTTTTCACATATTTCCCTACAAGAAGTGTATCCAAGCACACAGAACATTACCAGAGACAGAGCTCATATTGAGTGCACTTGTTCTGCAATATATTTGCTAGAAGCTTGCACCACAAAAAAGTGGTTTTTTAGGCATTGAACATTATAAAAATCTTGGAAATAAAAATGCCCACATCTCTGAACACAACTGAAACTTTTACAAATACTTCATGCAGATGTATAGGTACGCAGGTCAATATAAATACCTGCTGAATGAGCAAGGATAGTAATGTTCAGTCAACAGTCCAAGAGTCTGGGTACCCAATATCAACATGATCTCCTCTGCAGCCTGTGTTGCTCTATTACTAAAGTCACAATGCTGTCAGAATTCCACAGCAGTGTCAGATAGAAGTTTCAGGTATCAAAGTCCTGCTGTATGAAGGGCTTAGCCATTAATGTGACTGACACTTTAAACTGGTGCAGCAGAACACCCTGTGGGCCACTCCTTTGTATTTCTGTGCAAGAACACACACCTACCACATCGTTAACCCTGGCTGTGTTTTCGTAGAGGTAAAACTAAAAGCAAAAAAAAAGCAAGTTGCAAAGATGTGACCATCCTCCCAGAATGATTAATTTCCAATACAATTCTTGACCTCAGCTCATGTCATTTACTACCTCTGGAAATAGCAATCTGTGGAAGTGCAATGGAAGGAGACATCAATATTTTTCTTACACCACTCAGTCACTATGTGGTAGTCTGAAAACAGGATCCTGGTTCTGAAAACGCACAAATATCTTAAGCTCAAATGTTTCAAATAAACTGTATTACTTAACCAACAGTCACTTTTTTGGGCAATACAAAAAGGCTGGCATAAAAAATAATTTGTTTTACTTGAATGTAAATATCCAATTATATAGATATATACACACAATTCGAATTTTGTTGTGTGTATTAATATTTTAATAGCTTTTAGAAGTTGATTTTTAAACTGCTGTTATTCAGAAGCAAATTGAAGCATACACAGTAATGAGAACTGAACTTATGAAAACTTAGTAATAGCTAATAATAATCTAAATAAGAAGAAATTAATAATAATCTTAGATTACTAGATGGCCACAGCAGTTTTATTCTCCTACCTGCTTCCCATCCAGTGTACAAAGTCTCTTGACTACACCCGAGTCTAACTTAATGGCTTCGGTGATGTCATTCAAGACCTGCTCGAAGGAGTGAGCAGTCTTCTTGTTCAGCAGAATCCTCACAGCCTTCCGTGGCTTTACCCCACTCCTGATAACAGTCACCAGCTTGGGCTTGATGAAGTCTTTGCTCTCCTTCACTTCGCTCCTGGAGGATGTCAGGGAGGTCAGGGAGCGGCTGGAGCCAGTCCGTATGTTCACGCACCAGTTGGGGTTGACGTTCTTGGTGTAATCGACCTTGCGGAACGGCTCGTTGGACGCACACACGTAGCTCTCACCTGAAAAGAAGAGGACACCTTCACAGTTCAAGGGGCAGAGCAGCTGCTCTAGCAATTTAAAAACTAAATAAAACAAGCGAACAAACAAAAAAAGAGGCAAATATTTTGGGAGCGATTTTCCTATAGTTCAGTAAGGAGGACTGTAAATTATCAGAGCTTTCCATCCAAACAACACTGTCATAGAGTGCTTTCAACAGGTTTCAAAAGACCTCTGGTTTAGAAACAACATAAATAATACGGGGTAATGAGGAGGTTCAAGGTATTTCACATGTCTTTTGAGCCATTTTGCATGTGCTTAAACTACCTAAGCTCACAACACATGACATTAAGAGTATTCTCCTACAACAAATATCCAGGTCCTCCCCTATATATCCCTCAAACATATACTTCAAGATACATACACCCATATCTATGTTTAATTGTTTTACAACAGCAAGTTTTAACAGAATAAATTTAGGCACCTCAAGACTCTTACCCTGAAAGGCACATTAATCTACCAGGAGTTACTGTCTTTCTAGCAAGGACACACATTTGAAATGCATTCACTTCAATATTTTTAGGAGTATTGAACACCTGTTGAGGCCACAAACAAGTCCTTGAATATGGGAGTACAATAGGACATCTAAACTCTCCCATTGTTCTCTCCTATTTCAAAGCTGGTTTATGGATTTTTTTTGTTTGGGTTGGTTTTTTTTTCTTTTTAAAGAAGAACTGCTTGCTGCTTACCACTACTCCTATGACACCTGACAGCAATATTCAAGATGTAAACCATGACAAAGGACATCTTTAACTCTGAGTTATTTGTGCAACCCCCATCCTTGGGGTGTCACAAAATGACATCCCAAGGCATTCTTGAAAGGGCATAGTACTGCCAGAAGGATGAATGGTAAAGCATCCAAAACTGACAGAATACACCATTGCTTCAGACAGAAGAGCTGCCTATATCTTAAAAAGGTTAACCTGTTCTAAAATTAAAGCTATGCAGTCAAAGTCACTGCTGGAAGAAAACAAACTTGCTTCTAACATGCACAGCAAGATGAGTAAAGAGTCAATCTACATCTAGGGGACAAAATTGTAAGAGTTACAAAATGTATGCCTACATTTAGATACATACTAGAAAACTTTTAAACAACACTTTTACTTTCTCTAGAACTCTAGTTTGGAAAGCTGATTTATCTTAGAAGTTGCAGAGCTTTTTCTAAAAGCAAGATACTAAACTGCTTTCAAAGCCCTGAAGAATTACTGTGAGCTGAAAGACTTTCTTGTTTCTTTTCCAATACCAATTACACTGCTTTGTAATTTATCTTGTATTTAGACCTTCTTGAAAATCTACTTGCTGTACTTGAAAGAACACAGATTATAATTAAGCCAAGTTCACAATGATTTTGTTTGGGAAATTCTGGCAGCCAGTTCTGCCTCCACAAACATCACTGGGACTGTATTCCACTCAGGTACTAGGAAACTGGGGTGAGGTTTTGTGGATGCCGCTGCCTTGCCTGTACTCTTCCTCTTCACTCATCCCCATCGTTCCTCCTCATTTTCATAGATCAAGTGATGCACTAAACAAACTGATACAGACAAAACTAGACTTCTCCTCTTTCTCTCAAAAAATTAACTAAGAGAAAGGAGGTGTTTTCAGCACACAAACTCCTTGACAAAGAGCTGCATACTGCACACTAGCATGAATTTACATGTAGGAGAAAAAGAACACACAGCTTCATAAGGACTGTGGTGTCTAGAAGCTTATACTGCCCCAGAACTACACAGTAAATTGAAAGAAATCTCCAAGCAGTCTGATTTTATCAAACCTGAGCAAGATATTGGATGAGATGACTTCAGAAAGTCCTATGATTTTGAAGATGTGCACAGCTCTCTTTCAACAGCTGTTTTTGTCATCAATCCTGTTATGGCAACACAGCGTGAGATATTCAAATTTTGTGGCAGCAGATGAGCTACAACAGAAACCAAAGGTTTCCCTCTGTACATCCTCTAACACTAGATTCAAAGGACTATGCTTGTTTTCTGATCAATTGCCAGTAAGTCTGCCTCCAAACTCAGTGCTGCCAAATGAGAAGCACCTCAAGAAGCTGGTAGTTCTAATTCATACCAACAGGCTCACTAATTAGACCTGCTGATCATTTTGTTATTCTCCCCTCTCCAACCACCTTCCTGCATGGCACAGAACACCAGCACAGTAGAACTCCAGACTAAGCACCACAGGGCTGCCTGCTCACTCCACTCAGTGGGACAGAAGAGGCAAAATCAGAAGGGTAAATTAAAACTCATGGATTAAGATAGAGACAGTTTAACAGGGAAAAAGCTGCAGGGGCAAGCAAAGCCAAACAAGGAATTTGTTTACCACTTCCCAAGGACTGGCAGGTGTTCAGCCACCCCAGGAAAGCCAGGTTCCATCATGGTAATTGTGGCTTGGGAAGCCACGCACTGTAACTCTGAACATTCCCCCTCTTCCTTCTTCTTCCCCCAGATTCATAAGCTGAGCATGATATCACATGGTCTGGAATACCACTTGGGCCAGTTGGGGTCAGCTGTCCCAGCTGTGTCACTGCCCAGTTTCATTTTCTCCCAGCCCATTCACTGGTGGGATGGTGTGAGAAGCCAAAAAGGTCTTGGCTGGGTGTGAGCCCTGCTCAGCAGTAACAAAAACATCCCCTTACCAACACTGCTTCAAAAACAAACACAAAACATACCCAAAGCAGCTACCACCCAAAAAATTAACTCTATCCCAGCCAAAACCAGCACAAACTCTTAGGACAGTCTGTCCAGCTGTGTGCAAAAGAGTTTTAAAAAAATTCAGCAAACTACCTCAAAATTGGCCATCATTGAGCATGTTCAGAATTATCCTTTCTGACTCAAAACCAACACACTTCCCAGATCATTAAGAAAACCTCAATAAGAGCACACAAGGTAATTCAAAATTAAATCTCAGGGCTGAGATTTAAATTAACAAATTTCAGAACAATAAATAAAAATTGAAGCTACTCAGAAACAGAGTCTCAAACTTGAAGTAAATCAATTGCTTTACATAAAGTAAAGGTAGAGGACAAAAGGTGTCTTTGCTCAAGGATTTATCATAGAAGAGTTTCAACAGGCATGCTGACTTTGTCTTTCACAGACTCATAGTCATAAATAGAGCATCTTCTTTGTGCTAACATGGAATGTGATCTACCACCTGTCACAGCTGTACTGTAGCACCCTATAGGACAGCAGAAATCATACTTTTATAAAATTTTCAGTCAATATTAATCCAAAAGGATCTATATTTCTTTAAAATAGCAGTGTAAAACTTTCTGCCTCTTACTCCTTCCCTTGCTTGATGAATGAATAAAATAATTTCTTGATTATCTCAAAGTGTTGTGATGCAGATTTCTTCTTGTTACTTCTTTTCCTTTAAGCAGAGGCCATAGTAACAAAACTCAGGAAGTGCTTTCAAGTTAAAACAATGTAATAACTTAAAAGAATTTCAAATTATTTGCTTTAGCTGCATTTAGCCAAGCCTTAAAATGAAGCACAAATTATTGTAGCTTAAAAAAAAAAAAGAGAAAAAGAAAAAAAAATCTGCCAAAATGAATTGAAAATTTCCTATAGTTGGCAGAGGAAAGTCTAATTACTTGAGAACGCAGCATATTACAGATTGTTTAGTAAGTGTTTTACAGTCCGTGCCTGCTTTCATATACCAGACATATAAATAAAGTTAAGTAACACAAGTTTCACATGGAAAACAGATTTTACAACTTCACCTGCAAGGCAGGCACATATGGCAAGACTAGAGCTAGGGCTGTAAGTGAGAAAACACATTCACTGAGTGATTTGCTTGTTTCATGACTTAAAGACAAAGGATGAAGTTTTGGAATTTTTACTTAAATCTCTAATTATTTTACCACAGCCAGGACTTCACCCACAGTTTCTGAGTTCTATTTAAAAACTTGCAAAATACAAAAAAAAAAAACCAAGAAAAACTATAATTAGGAAGCAAATTGCTTCTCTCTGGATAAAGAATGGTTTTCTACGAATGAGTTAACATTTATTTGTTTGACAGGTGTATACAATTCACTACTTACCAGATGAAAATATGTAAGGAAAAAAATGGCAGGGGTAACTTATATCACACCTATAAAGTTAACTCCAGGAAACTTTCCTACAGAATGATGTATTTCAAAAGCATGCCTGAGAAAACACCATCCCTTGATAAGAAAGCATTGATAAAGGTGTGCTATTGTTTAAATTATTTTAGCCATCCTCCAAAGTAGAAAATGCACTTATGTGTGTTGATTTGGAAGAAATATCATGTCATTTGTAGAAGTATTATCTCTTTTTTAGATTAATTTTCTGTAGGTAAAAACTTGAAAATATATATACCATATATATACCATATTTGCTCACAGCTTTCATGTAAGACCTGATTTTAAATCTGCCTGGGATTAATTCTTATAAAAGTACATACTTCTGATAATCTCCACAATATTCCAGAAAACTAGTATTTGTAAAATATAACACAAAATACTTGATTTTTGAGGGGGCCTAGAAGGGTTAAAGCAATCAAAGTGATTTCAAATGTTGTTGAAACTAACAGATACCTTTATAGTTAAAAATCACAAACAAATAAATTTGACTCTTTCACTGTCTGTCTCGAATGAGATTTTTCATGTGAATAACCTAAATGCAAATCATGCCAAATTACAAAGGAAATCTTTTCTGAGACTTAGGTGGCATTTTGATCAGGCTGTAGCTTTTCTTTTTTTCCTTTTGCATTTTTACATCTACCAGCCCTAGGAAGTTGACACATCTCCAAAAAGAGGCATAAACAACAATTCCAATATTTACACTGCTGACTTCAATATAGTCAATTTCATGGTTTGAAGGCCCACTTTCCATTTATAATCTTGAAAGGTTTTAAAGCTAATGCATACTAGCTTTAACTAGCACAGAGTCATAGCAGTTACATTATGGAAAGTAAATACCATGTCTTCAGCTCACAACATTGGCATCAACATCAATCAGCTCCCCAGGTTTCAGACCAGAGCATGAGTTTAGTCTGTAATGTTACACTGAGGTTTACAGGTAAAGAAGCACACAATAAGGTAATGAAACAGGAAGATCAATTAAGTATTGCTTTTTTCTTTTTTTTTAATTGAAATGCAGAAAAAAAATGCAACAATTCCAGATGTAGGTAACATCTGGGACTCTTGAGCCCAGCCAAACTATTCCACAGCAGAAAGCTCAACCAGGCTGCAGAGCAGTTTTGGCAGAAGTCTGAAACCTCCTTTTAAGTTCACAGCATAATTTCAACAGAGCCTATGTGCCATCCATCCCATGATTCATGACACTACCCAGAGCAAGTTAAAAGTGCCAGCTCTTCCAGGAAGAAGTGCCGCTACTCCCAGAAACTCCTCAAATTGGGCATGTGCTTGCTTAAAAGGAGAAACATCTGCTGATATTTTTGGTCACAATATAATCAGCAAATGGCATAAGTCTACTTCTGATTTTCCAAGTTTTATTAACAGTAGAAAATCAGCTGGAAGACATGGAACACTGCCTATTGACAAGGAAACATTACCTGCCTCTAAATAATTTAGCTGCACTGAATTAATAACCAGATGCACTATCCATGAAAAAAGCTGCTGTGTAAATTGTTCAAGAACAATGTGAAAGGATTCCCATTTCAGACAGCCACCAGTCGAAACACAATGCTTGCCATTCCCTCAGAAGATGAAAATACAGGTGATGAACACAGAGAATGGAAAAAGAGAAAACAAGACTACACTGGTCAATCTGACTGACAAATCATCATGCCTAAATACTGGTTTGCTCTCTTAGAAACTCATCCATAAAGTTTTTCATCTGCCATCTATTTCTTCAACACCAATCCTCAGGGAATGTGGCTAGCTCATCTTTCAAGATAAAAATGCATGTATTAAGGAGAATAGGGTGCACAATTGGTAGATGAGGGGAAGGCTGTGGATGTGCCTATCCAAGGTCTATCCAGACTTCAGTAAAGTGTCTGACACCATCTGCCACAGCATCCTCCTAGAAAAAGTGGCTGCTTGCAGGCTGGGTGGGTGGACTCTCCAATGGGTAAAAATCTGGCTGATGGCTGGGTCCAGAGAGCTGTGGTGAGTGGAGATAAATCCAGTTGGCAGCTGGTCACTGGTGGTGTTCCCAGGGCTTTGGGCTGTCCTGTTTAACCTCCTTATGGATGATCTGGACACAGGGATGGAGGGCACCCCCAGGAACTGTGCAGGAGACTCTGAGCTGGGTGGAAGTGTGGATGTGCTCAAGGGATGGAAGACTCTGCTGGAGACCTGGACAGACTCCATCAGTGGGCTGAGGACACAACTGCAGGAGGCTCGAGCAGGTGAAGTGTCAGGTTCTGCCCCCGAGCCATACAATGACACAGGCTGGGTGAGGAATGGTTTGGGACAGAAAGGGACACCGGGGGTGCTGGCTGACAGCAGCTGAACCTGAGCCAGGCTGTGCCCATGAGGCCAAGAGGGCCAGTGGCACCCTGGCCTGGATCAGCCAGCAGGACTGAAGGGAAGGGGCTGTTCCCCTGCACTGGGCACTGGCGAGGCCACACCATAGTGCTGTGTGCAGCTCCAGACCCCCACTTTAAAAAGGACATTGAGGTGCTGCAGCATGTCCAGAGAAGGGAAACAAGGCTCAAGAAGGGCCTAGAAAACATGTCTTATGAGGAATGGCTGGGGGAGCTGGGTTTGTTTAATCAGGAGGAGGCTCAGAGGGGACCTCATGGCTGTCTACAACTCCCTGAAAGGATGTGGAGGGAGGTGGGGTTGGTTTCTTTCGCCGTGCCTGCAGTGAGAGGAATAGAGGAAACAGCCTTAGGCTGAGACAGGAGAAATTCAGACGAGATATTAGAAAAAATCTTTTCACTGTTACGTCGTTAGACATTGGAATAGGTTGAGATGGTGGAGCTGCCATCGTGCAGGTGTTTAAGAGGATTTGGATCTGGTGGTACAGTGAAATGGTTTAGGGGTTACAGTGGCACTGCTGGGTGGATGGTTGGACTGGAAGGTCTCATTCAACCCTGATTATTTTATACCTCTACATGAACTATTCTAAATTCAGCCATGCAATAATAGGTACTAACAAAAAGAGTAGGATGCATCTTGCCCTTCTGCACCTCAAGTGTGATACGTGCAACTTTGAGGTATTTTTTGAGAACACAGCTGCCTTTACCATTTGGGGTTCTCCACAGCACAAGTTTTGTGAGCCAAACCTCACTGCTAAGCATTTATCAAATAACCTACAAATATTCAGATTTTTTGTCCTTAAAAAATAGAAATTACAAAGAAATATTTACAGATATTTACTTTTCCCTAGCATTAGTCTAGAGACCAACTATGTCACATATTGAGCAACAAAAGGAATTAATTAAGCATGCAACACTCAAAAACCTTCAGCAGCGATATTTTAAACAGAAGTATCTGTATAAGGTTTTCCAGCTTGTTTTTTGCAAGGTTAATATGCATTATCTCCTGAAAGTCACATAAAGGATCACTTTTTAAGTGGCACTCTGCATAACAGAGAATGATGCAGCTGTCAGGTAAAAACATCCCTAGAGAAGGAAAACAGTTTCCATATTTTTTTAGCATGTGTTCCCCTGTGAATCCCATAGGACAGGGCAGGTATCTAGATAGGTTTCAACTACTCACCTTATGTTCCTCAGCTACTTTGGGTGCAACTCTTTAGCTTCAAAGGCACCAAAAGCTGTTTATTTAGTACAGCAAGGTATTTATTGGGGCTACTGACCTTCTTTCTAACTTTAGGAAACACAGCAGAGAACCCTTTCCGTGTTCTGTAACACAAAGCCAAGCAGATTTCCGGGACAGCGTATTTACAGCATATATGACTGATCTAAAAATAAAACAACCCCTTTTACCAAGGATTGGTTTATTTCAATTTCTCTTTCCTTCCTTACTTTGAGCAACTTCCCTCCTCATCAGTTTCTTAAAATTCACTTTCATATCACCTTTAATAGCCCTGTATGAGTCACGATCTTTCCTCATCTACAGCACTCAGAGTTCCACATGCACTTTTTAAAACCTGGGATGACAACCAGGATTTCAGCAGATGACTAACTGCTACTAGTCCTCTTTCGATTTTATTTAGACATGAAGAGGTGCAGACTACAGCTTCCTACAGGCTTTCACGGAATTACAGAACAGCTGAGGTTGGAAGAGACCTCTGGAAGTTCAATCCCCTGCGCAGGCAGGGTAAAAGCTCTCAGAAGACACTCAATGCCAGCAGGTATCAAACACACCTGACATCATGTGCCTTCTCTACAGGAAGTAAACAGACCCTTTCAGGTAAACTACAATTTCCCCATCCCTGAAACTAGGAGATGGATGGTGGTGCAAATATTTTATTTTACTTGGATGGGAAGTTAAGTAAGAATTACATCCACCTTTCACATCCACACCCCACTGCTCCAGAACTGTGTCACTACAGTGATTTGAACACATATTTGGAAGAATATGGTTTTTTGGTGTTTTTTAATCCTTCTTTCATCCTCCTTTTTTACCCTTCTTTGTTCAACTTGCTAACATTTGCCTCTTTTTTTTAAAGCATTACAGCTTCTGGCTTTAGCACAGGAGGGTAATCATACCTTTTGGAACAAGCAAAAATACAAACTGCCTACTTGGTATTACCATCTGCTTGCCCTGACAAGAGAAAAGATATTATTGACCTAATACAACAGTGCACATGAGCTAAAATCACAGGCACTTTATGCAGGATTAAAATGTAATATGCAGTAAAAACAACAGTCTAAGGCAGAAAAAACTTGGATTGTTCAACACCTCGTTTCAAAACACATTCTCTTACTCTGTATTAATGAGGCAAAGCTCATTTCTGTAAATCAAATATTGCCCTGTGCTACGTGTCCTGGCCATGCACAAGGACTGCATGTCCTGTGCAGAACCTTCCCACCTCCTGCCCAAAGACTTCCCTGTTGGTTGTGAGCACAACCAGACAGACAAAACTACTGACATTTTGTAAAGGACTGTATTAATTAAACATTGTTGAACAAACAAAGACTCTCAATCATTTTTCTAAGGAACTAGAAGGATTCCCATTAGATGCAAAATCAACAGGGCTTCTCTTTCCAGGAATAAAGTCTATGCCTGCTTTCGTCTCCCAAAATCCAAGAACAACTTCCAACTTTGTGGCAGACCTTTACAATCAGGATTCTCCACGTCCTTCATTAACAAGACAATGAAAGCAAAGAGAGAGAGCATGACCAACATCCACATAAAACACATAGCTCAGGACTAAAGAGCTGCACAGTTCTATTACCATGGCGTCATGGCTTTAGGAAGCCTACATTTTCAAGAGAAACTGAAGGAAATAGACAAACACTTAAACAGCTAACTCTTATAGAAAATAAGAATTAATCTACTATTCAATTTTTTATATTGGAGGGTAAGTATAAAATTACACATGGAATATCATATTCTCAAGTAAAAAGTAGTGTTATGTCTGAGAATAAAGCTGGAAGAAAGAAAACTATACAAAAGTCATAATAGTCCCAGCCCCCACCCCCTCTCTGGATCTGCCTGCTCAAACAGATCAGGAGCAGACAATGAAATTCTTCCCTCCTCCCAATCTAAGAAAACAGTGAAAACTGTCAAACTCATGAGCCATAATGTCTCCTAATCTACAGGGGCTGAGAATATGAATTATATTGGCCTCAGGCTGGTCCAGCAGAGCGTGCTTTTCTGATTGTCATATTCAGTTAAGAAAAGCAATATGCTTCATAAAATGGAGCTTCTATTTTTGAATAATAAACATGAGCTGGTCCAATTTTTAACTGGCTCAACCCATAAGAGCAATATTTTTTATCCTCAGTATGTCTACGCACTAGCTCTTTTTCTCTTAAAATGACAAACAGTAAAGCAGATTGCCAAATACAGCCAAACTCCAAAAAAACATTTATCAGCGACTCAACTCAGGTCATTATGATACAAAATTTGATGTTGCCCGCTTTTACATCCCAGACAGATAAATAACAAATAAGCCTTAAAGAGCTTGCCCTGTACTGGGACACCTCACTCTCCAAGAGCCACACACAGAGGCTGGAGCTGAGGGAGGTTTAATGCAGATCTTGCTGGCTTGGCAAGGTTTGCTGAGCACTCACCTTCTGCTCACTGCAGAGATCTGCCACTACTGAACCTGAACTGCTGTGACTCCATGTCCCAGTTCAGGAGGACTGGGAAGGTGCCAGGAGAGCAGCAAGCTCAGTATTGCATCATGCAGCCATGGCCCGTCTGGTGCTCAGCCTGTGGCTGGCACACAAATTACAGCACTTTGGTTCTTTGGTTTTCCCTTTCTGAAAATATTAAAAAAGCAATACAGCAAGATACCATTCAAAACTACTTCTGGTGCTTCTGCAGTTCAAGCTTTAGGTCAACACCAATGTTGGAGTATTTACTCGAGAGCAGAAATTCCAGCTTGCTGCACTGTAACCACAAGCAATGAAGAAAACGAACCCAAATCAAATCTCTTCCAGCACCTCAAGAACAAAACAGCTGGCAAAAAACTCAAATAATTTCAAGGAATGATAGATTCACTACTTGTTTGCTGTTCTTTTCCTTCATATATGTATTTTCTTTCTCTGTGTGGTGATTAGTCATACACTGGTGAAGTTTTTAGCATGCTAACTGGAGAACATACTAATCCAATTATGATGCTACAGCCTTTTCTTAATATTCCTGAGAGTATTGGTCATGGATAGATGACTAAGAACTTGGATTCTTTTTTCCCCTTTTGTTTCATTGAGAAATCATGGAAGCGGTATTTTGACTGTGACATTTATTTTGCTTTATTCTTCCAGTGAAGAGCCATGACAAAGGTCACGCTTTCAATGAGTATTTGAAGAGACAAAGAGTAAGTTTTGCTTTCAGTTATTAATTTATAGTTGTAAGAGTATATACTGCTGTCCAGCAAGTAATTCTGTCTTTGTTTTAAGTCATAAAAGCTTAATATCATTTCTGCTGCAACATTTCAAAAGTCACCCCACGTTTCATCTAGTTTCATCTCTTTTCCCTTCTGTGACCACTTCAGCATATCATATTTTCTTAAAGTATCTCTAAATTAACCACCAAATTATTAAAGTTTCTTTTTACTTTCTTCATTTCTTTTTTCACCACATGGTCAGCATTACACTCTACAACTACTTCATATTTCCTCAGTTGTCACTGTAAAACAGCCTTATAGTAGGTCACATAACTCCTCAGCACAAGGATACTATCAGGAAGTGCCCTTCCCTGCACATCTTTTTTTGAGGGAGCTCCATTTGGCAGAGCAAATTCTGTACCCCACCCCCCCTTTTCTCTTCCATGTGGTGAAGCAGCTGGTTCCTAACTCCCCGTGCCCTCACTGGTGGATTAGATAAAGGTGTTCAGGTTCCCTTTCCCATCGAGTTCTCCAGGTGTGATTCAGCACTGCTTTGAAAAGGAAAGCTTCCAAACCAAAGCTCAAAGGACAGGCAGCTAAAAGCTGGGAAGCAGGAGGCATTGGAAGGCCTACAAAACACCCTAGTTCTTCATTAATACCAACCAGCTACACCTGGCACACAGAGTCACAGGGTGGAAGGCTGCTGTGGCTGATGTATTAAATACCTGAGAACAACCATCAAGTGCAAATTCATTACAAACCTCTCAGTGTGCACAGTGTAACCTGTGCATTTGGGAAGCAGGCAATGCTGAACTTAAACTGTATTTTAAGACATCACGTGAAAAGACTGGGGAATTCTGCTCCTCATTCCAATAATTATCACTCCCCACAAACAAGGGGCATATGTGTCATTCACAAAACAATACTTCTGGCCCCATTTTGATACAGTCAAGAGCTGCTCTGCTCAGATTTGCAAGGTCTACATAACCTTAGCAGCTAAGTCCCATTATGAAAAGCTACTTAGGAAGAACTCTGAAATACATCTGATTCTATAACATGCTTTTGAAAGTCAGGCAAGGTAGATAATTCCCTCTGTTAATATGCACTCTGATCACGTTTGAAACTAGGACTTTACACCTGTTAGTTTTAATAAGTGATGGGATATAGATACCTTTTTTTACAGCACTGGGGCTTCCTCTCTGAAGGCTGAAGCCAACTGTGAATCAACAATGACACTCAGAGAACCAAATTACAGCACTTCCCTCTCTAACAAATGAAAGGTAACCAAGAACTTTACAGCTCTTGCAGATGAAAAGGGCACCTGCTGCTTAACTACCAGTGGAGTCAAGTACAGCACACGCAGATGGCAGCACCCGGGGTGGCGGCAAAAGAGGATGGTCCACACGAGGCCCTACCGCCCCTCACAGCAGCGGGCAACCCCGGCACTTGTCCTCACTGGCTCTGTGGCCGCCAGTTTCCAGCAAGGCGACCCCTCGGCTTCGATCCTTGGGAAGTTCACCCCAAGGAGCGCCTGCAACCCACCACACCACCATGTCCCACGGCCACCTCCAGCTGGACATTGACACTCCCCTCACCTTCCACCAGCTCGTCCAGGCTGGTAAGCTTCTTGCTGCCATCGATGGTGTAGATGGTGCGGACGCCCTGGGGCAGGTTCACGTTGTCCGACAGGGACCGGGTGAGCTCCACCAGGAGGGCGTCGAAGGAGCGGAAGCGGTCGGGGGAGATGGCGTACACCAAGCCCTTGAAGTACCTGTCCCCGTTGCGGTAGAAGCGGGCTTTGCGCGCCTTCTTCTCGGAGCTGAGCGCCTGCAGGGTGCGGGTGCGGTAGAGGCTGCAGTGCGCGCTGTGCGCCGGGCTGGGCACCAGCCCATTGCCCCGCGGCCCCGCGCCGCCGCCCGACCCGGAGCCAACCCGAGACCGGACCATCCGGTGCCTGTGGCCGCCAGTTTCCAGCAAGGCGACCCCCCGGCTTCGAGCCTTGGGAAGTTCACCCCAAGGAGCGCCTGCAACCCAC